>CM028331.1:18958983-19245688 GCA_016647705.1 Eucommia ulmoides
CATAACTTTCATATATTATGTTTCCTCTTTTTTCATATTATTTTTTTTAATTTAATTTTTATAAATTTAATATTTTAGTATTTATTAATAAATTCTCTTTTATACTATTTCTTTAATTTAATTTTTGTAAATCTAATGATTCGGTATTATTACTAAATTTAATGAGCATATATTATTCTATAATTTTCAAGAATTTAATGTTCTTGATTTTCTTATATTAAATTTTTTAATTATTTTTTGTAAATTTAATGTAAAGTTAATGTCCATGATTTTCTTATATTATATTTTTTAATTAATTTCCGTAAATTTAATATTTTTGTAATATTACTAAGTTTAATATAAATAGATTTTTTTGTAATTTTCATAAATTAAAATGCATAATTTTCATATATTATATTTTATAGTTTATATTATTTCTTTAATTTTTTTATTTTTTTTATAAATGTAATGTTTCAACAATATTAATAAATTTAATATTATATTGTTTCTATAATTTTCTTAAATTAATGTCCATATATTATTTCTTTAATTTTCATATATTAGCTCTATAATTTTCATATATTATTTCTATAATTTTCATAAATTTAATACATATAATTTCTGTATATTATATGTCTAGATTTAAATTATTTCTTTAATTTAATTTATATGAATTTAATGTTTCAATATTATTACTAAATTTAATGTCCATATTTTATTTCTATATTTTCGTATATTTAATGTTCATATATCTATATATTATATTTCTCTTTATATTATTTTTTTAATTTAATTTTTATAAATTTAATGCTACATTATTATTAATAAATTTAATGTGTATATTACTTGTATAATTTCTATAACTTTATTGTCTATAATTTGCGTATATTATATTTTTTGTTTTATATTATTTTTTAATTTAATTTTCGTAAATTTAATATTTTATTATTATTATTAAATTTAATATCCTATATATTATTTCATATCCATAATTTCTATATATTATATTTCATTTTTAATTTCTATAAAGTTAATATTCTGTATTATTACTAAATTTAGTGTCCATAATTTCTGTATATTATATTAATTCAATATTGGTAAATTTAAAGTCCATAGTTTTCATATATTTTAATTTTCGTAAATTTAATAATTTAGTATTATTATTAAATTTAATGCACATATATTATTTCTATAGATTTATAGAAAAAAATATATTATCTCTCCTTAATTATACAATAATTCTCTTTCCTTAATTAAGTATAAGATATATAAAGTCAAATATAAATATAGAGTTTATATTTATGTTAATCTAGATAATCAATCTGAATCGGTCTTTATAGAGGGGGTATAAAAACGGCTGAGATTTGCCTAGAGGGCTTATGTACATCATGTTTAATTATATAGATTTTATAAAAAAAAATAAAAAGATAATATTATTTTAATTATACTACTTTTACATTTACTGTATACCTATTGTATTTAATTATATTATTTTTAGTAATATTATTTTAATTATACTATTTTTTATACTTATGTATAATTTTAATTATACTATTTTTAGATTACTTTAATTATACTATTTTTACACTTATTTTAATAATATAATTTTAGTAGTATCATTTTAATTAAATCTATTGAGGGAAGTGAAATCCCTCTTTTGAAGGATTTGGAAATTTTATTTTCTCCATTTGAAATTCTATTTTACAAAAAAAAATTAGTAGTACCTAGACAAGGGATTTAAATAATAATAATAATAATAATAATAATAATAATAATAATAATAACTTGTGAAAATTCTTTTCAAAGTGAAATCCCTCATTGAATTACCTTACCCAAACACAACCTAAAATAAATTTTCAAAATATGGACACAATATTTAGGCAAAAATATAGTTTTCATATTCACATATAATTAATAATAATTAATAAATTATTGAACAATAAATATTATTTATATTCTTCTTAATTTAGTTAGAGTGTCTTTAAATAGTTCTTCAAAATGGTTTTCTCTCCTTAATTAGGTATATAAGATTAAGTATAAATACATAATAATATTTATGTTATATTTTTATTTAATATGGACCTTTTTTTGTCTCCTAAGACATCAGGCGGTTGAGAGAGGTCTAAGACTCTTATATCTGTCATGTTTTCTATAATAGACTAGTGTATAATTAGTGCCTGAAAGCACAATTTTAAAAGATAATCCTATTATGAAATAATCATTTTAAAAAAATGTGGATTTAGATACGAGTTATCTACTAGTGAAATGTTTTTTTTAAAAAGAATAAAAAAATAATTCATGCACATACACTCAAGAAGTAATAATAAAATTCTAAAAAATATAGTCTAAATAAAAAATAAAAATAGTATAAGAAGTACATAAAAATATTTTTTACTTGTTTTTTTGTTGTCAATGTCAATGCAAACGTCAAAATGGGAGTTACAATCCTCACTGATCACTTGCAAAAAACAAATTAACACAAAAAATACACAATTTTAGAAAGAACAAAATTGTGAACCAATTCAAATAAAACGTAAAATTGAAGTAATTCGGAATTTAAAGAATATTTAATGACACAAAATAGATGTAACAAAAAGACTTAATATCAAACAAAATAAAGAAAAATAAATTTGAATAAAGAAAACTATACATAGAATAATGCAAATCACAAACCAAAGAAACTACAAAAACAAAGAACATTCTATTTAGATGATTGTCATCACAAAATATCATCGTTGAAGTCAATTGATAGTTGTTTAAATACAAAGAACTCAACCCTAAAATATAAGAAAAGATATAATAAATGTAGTTTAAACATTTGATTCAATTACACATAATTCTACCAAATTAAGGATAATAATTAGTGTTTATTATACATCACGATGGGATTCAAAGAAATTCTAAAGTCAAGAGCAAAAAATTTCCTCGGTAATAAATTTGCATCAATTGATTTAAACTTTCCATCATTCTTGATTGCATCGGCATTCAATGTGACATTGAGATTATTTGTGCATTTATTGAGCTAAAGATTTTTTTATTTTTTTTTCCTAATTTCATTTAGCTCTGGTAATATTAACTTCACTTGGGCTAGATTATTATAAAAGAAGCTCTAAAAAAATTAAATAGAATATAAATTGGTAAATAATGGTGCATAACAATCATATTGTTAGTCCAAAGGTCTACCTAAGAGGGTGTGAATTAGGTAGTTCAAAATTTTAATAGATTAATTGATATTTATTCAAATTTTATCTAATTTCATTCAAGAGCATTAGTATCTAAGCTCACACAAACCGATAGGGATAGAGAAACTTGACACTAGTATTTTATAATAGCTCTGCAAGCTACTCTTACCTACATCTATTCTCTTGAGCTGTCGTAGGGAACTAATCTACGAATTCTGATCCTCTTCCTAGGTAGGAATCAAATACGTACAATCCCATTTAAGTAAGTTTTGTTTATACTCCAACACACTCTTACTCAAACTAAGTACGTTTGGGTCTGAGGTATAACCTCACAAAAATGTAAAAAAATCTTTCTTTTCTCCCAAATAGTTTCTTCCAATATTTATGGATAATAAATTCAATGATCAACTCGAACTAGATGTGATACAAGTGTGCACAATTAACAAGATGATCAATTAAGAAATTATGTTATAAAAATCCGGATTTAAGCAGTGTGGAGCATAGAATCAAATATTCCAGACAAATTCAAATTGTTTTATCTCAGTAACTTTCAAAATATAGATCAATGAGTTTTTCTAAAAACAAGTTTCTTAGATTCACCATTCAATTTCAAATATCAAGATAGGATCTAAACAAGATATAATTCCAAACAAGCTAGAAAATGGATCAAAATATCACACTGAGAATAATATAAATCACAACAATGTCACCGAATTCCTAATAAAATATTTAAATCAAAGCTTAGAATGTCGGTTTCATAGATTATCTTCAATAGGTTTTCTCCTCAGAAAAACTAACAAAAACTTCCCAAGAGTTCCATGGATTTCTCTATGATTTTCTTACTCTATTTGATTCTCTCTTTTAATATTGATTTTTTTTCTATTTAAAAATTTTGATTATTTTATCTCAAAATAAGAATTTTAAAATGCCAAAAAATGAAGCCTAAAATAGGCTGAAATTCGAAACATCTCCAACGACTAGTTTCTACTTGAAATCCCTTAAATCAAACCCTTACGCTACGTTTGGTATGCTGGAATAGAATAGAATGGAATGAAATGAGTATGGTATTAGAATAAATATGACATTGGAATGGAATGACCATTACCATTCCTATATTTAGTAACAAACATGATTAAACATGATATTAGAATTATCATTGCCATTCCTGTGTTTGGTTACAAAATACGTTAAACATCGTATTGGAATGACCGATAAATAAAAATGAAATAATATTCTTAAATATTCGAAAATTTTAGAACAAAATTTTGGGAACATAACAAAATTATTCAGAGACACTAAACAAATGTCACCTAAGTTATCTTTTAACCCGACAAACTAAAGGGCTTGGAAGTACTTTCGTGTTTCTGTTTCCCTTTTTTCTGTTCCCAAAAAAACTTATAATTGAAAAAATAAAATAAAATAATTTACTTATATTCTGATTCCAGGATTCTGTTATAAAAATCTAAGAACAAAACAGAACAAAATTTTCCCTATTTTATTGATTCTGTTTCAATAATTTTGTTTAGTGTTTTTGTTCTCATAAAATTAGGAATATAAATAAACATATAGGGAAAAAGTTGTTTATTTCGAGTTTTATATCTATGTCCCAGGTTTTCTTGGAACAAAAATAGAATTTTGGGAAAAAAACAAAAATATGGGAACGAAAACAGAAATCTAGGAATAAAAACAAAAACAGAAATCTGTGAACAAAAACAAAAATATGAGAACAAAAACAGAAATATGTTCCCAGATTTCTGTTTTTGTTTTTGTTCCCAGATTTCTGTTTTTGTTCCCAGATTTCTGTTTTTGCTTCCATATTTTTTTTTTGTTTTATTCCCAAATTTCTATTTTTGTTCCCAGATTTCTATTTTCGTTCCCATTTTTTTGTTTCCGTTCCATGTTTTCTGGGAACAGAAATATGAAAGCAACATCACCATATTTTTATTTCTGTTCCCATAATTTTATTTTCTATTGTGAAAAATACAGAAATAGAAATATAGGTTTCTCTTCTTATATAATACCTCATTTAATTTGGGATTAGGTAATCCTAGGATTACCTAATACCTCATTTCATTTGAGATTAACTAATCCCATAAGTTGTGGAATTAGTCATTACTTGAGAATGAGAATAAAAACCAATCCCACCAACCAAACGTAGGAATAAAATAGTCATTCCGAACTTCATTCCAATCCCAAGATGAATCCCATGTACCAAACGTGACCTTAATCCCTAACCTATTTGACCCTATACGTAACAGTTCTTTTGACTATAAATCGAATCACTTTTAAGTCTAGATTCAATTTACAATTCAATTCAAATGACTGAACAAAAATAAAGGTCAAGAAGTTTTATCAAACGAATCACGAAATCAGAAATCTTGAGGAGCGAAATTAATTTTTTATAAATCCTCATTTTCAAAAATGTTTCTCATAAAAATCTATTTCAAAATATTTTCAATAAAATATAATCATTTTGACTTGTTTCTCAATATTTCAAAATTCGATTACAATCAGTTGATTGAATTTTTAAGCTAGCTAACTATTTTTAACTAGATGAACCTCTTACACATGTGATAGGTGTAAAATACATATCTACTTCTAAACTAGATTTCATAGTTTTCAAGTGTTTTAGTTATATTTAATTGCTTTTTAGTTTGTTTTTATGTAATTCAGGTGTAGGGACGCAAACAAGAGACAAACGAGCAAAAACGGTGGAAAAACGGTAAAGAAATTATGAAGAAACAAGGTTTCAAGATTACAAGAGCCACCGCTGCGGCGAGGAATTCACCGCCGAGGCGGTGAGAATGCAAAGGGTGCTTAAAATGTGAGCAGTCCCTTGGCCTAGGCAGAAATTCCACTGCCTAGGCGGAGAAGAGGCAGAATGTTTGGAGCAGTCCCTTGGCTTAGGCGAAAATTCCACTGCCTAGGCGGAGAAGAGGCAGAAACTTTGGAGCAGTCCCATAGCCTAGGAGGAGATTCCACCGCCTAGGCGGTGGAATGGCAGAACCTTAACCGACTTAACCTCCGCCTAGGCGGTGACCTCTGCACAACAAATAAATATTTTGAGATATTTTGAAACCTTGTGCCTACTAATGCCTATTCTCCCACTTCCCTTAAGAAATCTTGGAGCATGGAAAGTCCCTAACCCTTAATCATTGATTCTTTGCCATTCTTGAAGAAGATATTCATCATCCGAAGAAGAGAAAACATTGGCGAATCGATCGCTGGCGACAGTAGATCACTCCACTTTAAGATTTGATCTTTCTCTCTTTATTTATCTCATTGTAATTTAATGTTTTATTGTAAGTGATAATGAATAGCTCTTGGTTTAATGTTCTAATGGCCAAGATCATGATAGATTAGATAAATATTAGCTAGGGATCGGTATAGTTATGTAAATACTAATTTGGTTTAATATATGTTTCTTTAACGATTGTTTGCTTTTAAATCCAATTGTGTTTATCATTTTATGACAACTTCAAGGTATTAGGGTTGGATTTGAGAATCTAGTGTTTGACACTCAGAAGAAGTAACCCTGGATTCGGACTAGGGTAAACATATCGTTACGATCTAACGACCCAGGAGGGCGTTAGAAAGTGTGAAATCGATGACGTTGGGGTGAGACTTACGTGACCTAGAGTCGTTAAGACATTGAGGGGGACTTCGGCATTGACACAAAGTCACGTATTCCCCCGTCTTACACTCGAAAAAGGTGGCGAGGGAGTTTACGAACCGAGATTGTCGGATACGCCAAATGCCGTTAATGTTAACTAAAATAAATCAAATGCATTTAAGTAAGTAAAGTTAATCCCTAGGCAATATACTCCCCTAAACAATATCAAATTAGTATTTATAGTATAGTTAATTAAATTAGTATTTTAGTTTAGTATTAGTATAAATTATATTCCATTTTTAGCGCCTAGATAAAGTTAGGTTATAACAATCGCAGTACTCGATAGTAATCTCAACCAATCCCTGTGAATATGATATCCGACCGAAAGGTCCATATACTAAAACTTGATTCGTACGCTTGCAGTGAAAGTGGCAGCGCTTAAATTAGCGGCCACCAAGTTTTTGGTGCCGTTGCCGGGGATGGTGTTGAATGCGTAGAATTGATATTGCGACTAAGTAGTTGAATATTAATCTAGACAATTCTTTTGTTTTATTTTATTTTAATTTTTTTTGTTTCATTTGTTGTGATCAAGCACTACGTGTAACGTAGAAGAAGTGTGGAATTCTTGGCTCTTGGTCTTGAGATTGAGTATACGTTGAATATAATAAGGAGAGAGAGAGCAAGACAACTTCAATACCATGAATCGTGATCCAACAGAGCATTCTAACCATAATTCCTTGTCTATGAGAGATTTTGGTGAAAAATGCTCACCCACGAAAGAAGGTGTTATAAACTACGTCCAATATATGTAAGTCATACTTAATGTCATACCTACAGTCAGCACACCTTTTGCAGATGATCCATACCGTTTCGGATCAAGCAAATTTCCCTTCAGTTCAATCGAATTGGATGGTGAAAAGAGAGGGTCAAGTGCCTTATTGAAAATGAAAAACGAGTTGTGGAGAATATCTCCTTCGTTGTTTAATGATCATGCAATTTGCTAAGTCCAACTAGGGACGATAAATCAAGCACATTTTTTGATATGAAGTGCATTCTTTTTTATATTAAACCGAGGGCATGATTCTGCCCGATTTTTGCTATTATTTAATTCTTTTTGGAGGCCAGAATAGTCTCAGAATGTGTTTGGAGGAAAATCTAGGAGTTGGGATACTTAGGGTTGTGTTTTGTACTTAAAATAATTTAAATAACGAAGTGAAAATGAGTGGTGAGGAGTTTTGTTGAGAAAATTAAAGGAAACTCAGCAGAAGCCCACCATTGCGGCGGTAGAAAAATCAGGATGTCCATTTTCTCAGCAAACGCTTCACCGCCTAGGTGGTGAAGCATCAGTGTCTCATGTTTAAAATAAAGGCAATGTTAGCGCCACAACAGTGATTCCAACGCTATGGTGGTGACGCGTCTGTTCAAATTAAAACAGAAACGCCTCTTCGAAGAAAAACTCACAACCTTTCTCTCTAAAACTCAAATCTCTCTAATCCTAACCCCTCTAAACCATTTCAAACCCTCTATATCATCCTTCTAGTCACAAAAATTGTAATTTTCACCACAAATCCTTCTCCAAACATCCGATTTCTCCCCATTTTCGAAAAAGTTAGGGTTTAAGAGCGACGGTGTGATTTCTTCAATTTCCAATCGTTTGGGCTGTCATTTCTCAACAAGTAAGTGTTTATTGTTCTACATTTCATTTATTTTGTTGAAATCTCTGATTGATTTGCATGAAATATCAAAAAAAAAACATCATTAGATTTAGACAACGCCCTAACCCCTTAAACCCCCAAGTTCGCGATAAACTGAGTTGATATGGATTGGTTAATTGTGGGAAACAAAAATGCATGATACATTGTTAGTATTTTGTTGAAATTGTTGCAATTGGTGTATGTGTGTTGAGTTTATGCCTTGTTCTTGATAGTCTTGATTTAGGGGTTGTTTTCATTGTGCGTATATGATTGGGTTTGTCTTGTTTGTGAATGTGATTGCTAGGAACCATGTCGAAGAAGGTTGCGACGAACAGGGCACGCAGTGAAGGATCGGGGTCAGCTCATGACTTTAATACCACCCGTTTTGTTTCAAAGGTGGCCGAAGAACACTTCCATAAGCATGAGTTTACCAGGCCGTGCGTAAGGCAGAGAGGATTCGGACCACTTAAAGATCTCCCGGCAAAATTTCAAAATGTTATTCAAATCCGAGGTTGGGAGAACGTTTGCCAATCACCTCCCTTCGATGAAGTTTCCATAGTCTGGGAGTTCTACGCAAATGCCACTGAAGCTCAACAGAACCAGACAAAGGTCCAAGGCAAGATTATCCTCTTCAGTCCTGAAAAATTGAACGAGGTATTGGGAGTGGGACCACCGAAGCCTTTCAAGGAACCAAATCCAGGGTACATGCCAAGTATGTGTTGGCCCAGAGATTGAATCAAGAGAGAGGGTGAATTGGATATATAAAACTTTTCGTGCAATCCTATTACTAAAATCTCAAATCAAACTTGTTAGTTCTTGTGTTTGTGTGTACAGTAGAATAATCAATCAAATCAAAGTAAAGAGTAAGGGATAGAGACAATCAAACCACAAGACACAAGGGATTTATAATAGTTCGACAAGACCTTTTTGCCTAGTCTACTTCTTCGTGCTCCCGACGGAGAGTTCTAGTTCACTAATCTTTAATCTTCTTACGGGTGAAGATCAAACCATTTATAATCTTCTTACGGGTGAAGATCAAACCATTTACAACCTTTCACTCTTCTTACGGGTGAAGAGAGACCTTTCACAATCTTCTTATGGGTGAAGATCAAACCATTTCACGTGATCTTCTTTCCGGAGAGATCGATCTGTCACCACCAAAGGTGCCTCCTTTGGTCTTCTTCAACTTATTTACAAGTTGATGTTGATGTAGTTATGTTGAGGATCTTCCTTGCTTTTATGTTTATATGGAGTACAATCTCTCAATACAACACTCAAAATGATTTTGTAATTAACTTACAAAACCGACCTTAGAACTCTAAACACTCTCTATAAATATTACAATACTTTCACTCACTAGTGTTTAGTGCTTCTCATAAATATCACTCAAGAAAAGAAAGATAAACTTTAAGTACAAGAGTGATCAAGAAGTATAAGAATCAAAGATATAGTGTAGAAGAATATCACTTTGTAGTATAGCTCTTTGAAGCTATTTGGTGTGATTGATCTTTGTAGCTCACTTGATTGATTCACTTGATTTACTTCCTCCTATTTTCTCTAGCAATCTTATCTCCTTATATAGATGTAGAGAATATAGGATGATATCTCATTTGAAGAACTTAAGAGCAAGTGACCGTTTGGAAATCCTCTTCAAACTTCAACATTCAAATTGCATAGGCACATCTCCATTATCTCTACAGATTTGTCAATGATCTTTTTTCTTTTTCCAACCTCATTTAATGCTTAGATAGTATAATTAAATGCATAGGACCTATAGTCCATTCATGTTGTTGAGGTAGTGGAAAAATACAAAGGTGGTGTAAAATCATTTAATGCTAGGCTTATCTCTTTAAAGAATGTAGCTAGTATAATCAAGATAGGATACCTTTCATACTAGTAAAAAATAAGGTATGGGCTAGCATTTATTGAGCTACCCTACCATTAATTCAAAATGGTATCTTTATATTCCCACTTGATTTCAAAACAATATACTTGTATTTTTATAGAATAATAAATATGATCATTCATATAAGTAGTGTATAATGTATATCATACAATTATACAAATCAATTAAGTACATACAAGCATTTAAGGCATTTGAATACTTAGAATCATTTAGCATGATGAAAACAGAATTTTCATACCTTATGAGTTAATTTGTTAATTAATCATAAATGAATTGATGAACATATCAATTGAGCATAAATATATCATATAGACATGTTAAACTAACATCTCATAATATGATTTGAACATTCCGAACAAAATTTGATGTGTAAATCCAAATTTGAGTTCATGAAAAAATTCTGCATTTTGAGTTCTCAAATAATTCAAATTGTTTTGATCCAATTCTTTTCAATTTAACAAGGTTTCGATCAAATTGAATGATGATAAGGTGTTAAATAATCATTATAAGGTGTAAGAATCATCATACAAAAATTAGAACAAGCAATCGTTGTCAAATTATCAAATCGAAAACAGAGGAGGAAAGAGAAAGCATTCTGCTCAAACTTAGTTGACTATGTTCTGCATAAGTAGTCAACTACTTATACAGTGTTTTCAGCAATTTCCATTTTTCATCTGTTTTTGGTTTTTAGCCTCAGTTTGTGATCGTTTATCATTCTAAACACTTTTTAAAACATGTAGCAAGTATTTTCATGATGTTTAGATGATCCAAAAACATAATGTACTTTATAATCATATTAAGAACATGAAATTTCGATTTCGCACAATTATGATCAATAGGTGTTTTTTTTGATATAGCATGTAATGATTAGACGCATACATCACATTGTGATATATAAGTATATTGGACATATTAGAAACAAAATATCACAAATGTATGTACCCTCAGTGTGTGTGTGTGCAACCTAATGAGCCAAAGTCCATAATCTCTTCAAGAGTAACATCCTATAGACTTAATCTAATGAACTTAATCTTACCTAAGTCTTAAACTCTTGATATCAAGATTATACCTGTATTTCACACTTAAAATTCCGTTATGGTTAGCTCATGCAATGTATAATTGAATCTTAATACAAATACTTAATATATCACATTGGTTAGTACACTCAAGGTATGATTCAATCAAAACATATTGGAACATATAATTTGTGTCTAATGTGACATCATAATATCACTAATATTGACATCATCAACACACATATATCAACAGTATGGAGGACATAATCCGGGCCCTTACTAGAGGCAATGTCCAATGGACCATCAAAGGGCCGGATCAAGCTAATTTCCCCGCCAGATTCCTAAAGCCGGTGCCAAAGATATGGCACCACTTTATGTGTGGTAGCCTAATCCCAACCTTACACCTTTCGGACTTGTCAAAGGAGCGGGCCATTGTGTTACATTTCATTCAGCGGGAAAAACCGCTCGACGTCTAATCTAAGGTACCCCAAACGACAGGATTCAACAGGGACTGAGTTTACCAAGAACTTCGAGATCTTCGACAAGGGCAATACAAGCTATGGACTTATCGAGATCAATATGGACGATATCAAGATTAGGTGAACCGACTCATTTGCGAGGGCCTCAGTATCGAGATGGCCACTTTTTCGAATATGCCGCAGGTGCCGCCGCACCTTTTGCAACCACCACAGTTTTCATTCTGACGTGATTGTGGTGGCAACAACATTTCCACAGGTGGACAGTAGGAGTTAAGACTCATATGTCTTATCTCCTAGGTATATGTCAGAACCCAGTTCTCCATTTTTAAAATGCTTATTCTGTTATTAGGTTTGCTGCCTAGACAGTGTGGACACTGCCATGTTTGAGTTTGGGAGGGTGTTCATCCATTTTTATTTTTGTAGAAGAAGGATGAACAATTTTTTGTTGTATTTAATTTAAATGTTTTACGTTATGTAGACTTTAATTAAATAGTTAAGTTGTAGTTTAATTTTCAAAGTTTTGCATGATAAATGCTTAGTTTAGTTTATGTATGTTAGTATTTAGAGTAATGTAGAAATATTTATGTATGAAGTCGTATATGCTTGATGAGTTGTTGAATTCGTCTAGGGCCATTTCCCGATGATGAAAATTATCTCTTAATTATATATTGAGGTCGGGATAATGCTAGTCATGTGTGTTTTGTGTGCTTAGCATGTCGATTAGGTAAAAATTATTATGATCCTTCAATCGCACGATCGCATGGACTCAGTGTATAATTATTTGAATGAATTGACGTTTGATTATTCAGTAATAAGTTCATAACACAAATGAGGAATCTAGAACTTGATTCGGGGTAGACTTGAGGTGAAATTATAGGTAAGATAATTCCGGAGGCATGATTTAGGCCTGCAATTTTTTCGCTTGAACCTTTGTAGCTAACCTAAAAATTTATTCCCTCGTTCCCCTGTCGAAGCCGATAAACTTTTCAATTCTGAACACGTTTCAATACTCTATCCAATTAAATTTTTTCAAACTATTGTCGCTAAACCCAAAAGTCAAAATTGAGTGAAATCAAGTAGCATAGAATAATGCTGACTTGAAATGAGCGATTGGGGTTTCAGATGAAATGTTATTGGTTTAGTATTAATGTATTCACTTGTCATTCTTTTTGCATGCCCCTAAAATTGTACAAATTCGAATAAGTTTGGAGGTGTGACAATATTTGCTTTAAAAGAAAAAAAAAAAAACTATGCGAATATAGTTTTTATTTTAATTTCTTTCGACAAGTGAATGCAGCGTTCTTAAAATTCTTGTTCAGGGTTGTGTTTATGTGGGGTTACGAGAAAGTGAAATAGCGATAAGCGTTTGTACCTCAGGTGTCGTTCAATTAAAATAATTTGCTATTTTCTATTCCTACGATACTCTTGGTCGTTCTTCAAAGCTTAACTAATCCCTGTTGAACTTTGAGAATGTCCGAACCTACATTAGTAGATAGTCGAGCCCAGTCAAGCGTATGGTTTTTCAGAATCCTTTAAGATTTAAATCATGAACTTGTCTACTGAATGATCCAATCTAGAGTTTGGTTAGTTATACATTTGAGCTCTCACATCCACACATTTCAATGGATCTAGAATAGTTTCTATTGATATTGAGTGTTGAAATTCTAGAACACCACTTGGTGTGTATTATTTCCCGAACTTGATCAAATTTAGGGATGTTGAGAGAGGACCAACTTGGTCTCTTCAATTGAATTTGGAACATGCATATGTATACTTCTTTGTTATGTTTATTCATTTTTAGATTAGTTGTTAGTTAATTAGAGTAGTTAGTTTAATTTAGTGTTAGGGTGTTTTGCTCGAGGACTAGCAAAATTCCAAGTTTAGGGGTATTTGATAGGTGTAAAATACCTATCTACTTCTAAATCGGATTTGGTAGTTTTCGAGTGTTTTGATTATATTTAATTGCTTTTTAGTGTGTTTTTATGTAATTCAGGTGTAGGGATGCAAACAAGAGACAAACGAGTGAAAAATGTGGGAAAACGGTAAAGAAATGATGAAGAAACAAGGTTTCAAGATTACAAGAGTCACCACTATGGCGAGGAATCCACCGCCGAGATGGTGAGAATGCATAGGATGCTTAAAATATGAGCAGTCCCTCGGCCTAGGCGGAAATTCCACCGCCTAGGTGGAGAAGAGACAGAAACTTTGGAGCAGTCCCACCACCTAGGCGATGGAACGACAGAACCTTAACTGACTTAACCTCCGCCTAGGCAGTGACCTCTGCACAGCAAATAGATATTTTGAGATAATTTGAAACCTTGTGCCTATTAATACCTATTCTCCAACTTCCGTTAAGAACTCTTGGAGCATGGAAAGTCCCTAACCCTTAGGCATTGATTCTTGGCTATTCTTAAAGAAGAGATTCATCATCCGTAGAAGAGGAAACAATGGCAGATCGATCGTTGGCGACAGTAGATCACTCCACTTTAAGATTTGATCTTTCTCTCTTTGTAATTTAATGTTTTATGAAGATCTGATTTCGAACTTATTTGTGTGCTACTCATATCTATAATAATCAGATTTTTATGTTTTCTTGGTGAAAGTGTTCCAAGCTTATTCTTAATTGAGTTTATTGTTATTATGACTTGCTTGCTTAATTGATTGTATGAGAAATCATTTTTTGAACTTTAAAAACATAAAAAAAAAAAAAAAAAAAAAAAAAAAAAAAAAAAATCTTTTAAAACGATTTTAGTAGTAATCTGATTACGTGCTCAATTTTGTGCTACCCGCATTATTTTTATAATCAAATTTTTATTTTTGGGACATTAATTGATTTTAAATTGATTTGAGGGGTAGTAGAAGCTCCGACTGGGAAGAACTTATCAATTTATTGTAATTGATGAGTTGTATGTCGGATTAGATACTATTGAAAATGTCTAATCAGGGGTAGCTCTGGGTTTCAATCTCTTCCGGTAAAGAGATTGAGGTTTGATTTTTACCTAATTACAAAAAAGTTAGGTTACTCATTTCCCCTTGAAAAGAGCTTAGGTGTGATTCTTCCTGATTATGATCAATTATGAGTGAATTATAAATATTTCATCCTTACCTGAGAAAAATGATACTTGGAGTGATTGTGACGTTTAATTCTTGAGCCTAAGGTATAAAAAGAATTAGGTCGTGATTCTCCCTGTAATAGAATTAGGTTAATCCTTAGTTTGTGAAAGGATTAGGTTAATCTTTAGCCTGTGAAAAAGATAAAGTTATTTCTTAACCTATGAAAAAGAATTGTAAATGTTATTTCTGAGCCTGCGAAAATAATCATTGTAAGGGTTTGGTTCCTACCCTTAAAGGAATCTTGAGTTTAGTGGGTGCAACTCTCTGTGGAGCTCGGGGGACTGGGTTAGCCAAGAGTAGCTTGATGAACTAGTATAAATTTTTATATGCTACATTATTTATATTGTTTATATTTTGTTGTTTGGGTGTGCACCTAGTTGATAACACATATTCGATGCTATAAAGATAATAATTACTTTTAGGATAAAATTAAATGTTTGATTTTTGAAGTGTTATATTCTGATAATATTAATATTATCTAATTCACCACCTTCTTGAGTAGCTCACTGGGCCAACAAAGTGCAAGTTGGGGTAAAGTAAAGACCCCATATTTATACTATTGGGAGGTTTTCTCACTCCAGAATGTGCAGGCCATCCAGGTGGCATAAAAACCGTAATTGATGGGGAGCAACCCTTCCTATTGCATAAATTTTACACTTTAACCCTTTACTTTTGGTATGGCGTGTAGAATCTTTAATTTTCACAAATAAAGTCATACAACTTATGGTAAGGAATTTGAGAAGATCAATTTTTTCTATCTCCAATTCCAAGAAGCATCTGATGTTTCGTCTTCTTCCCAGGAGGTGTGTACTTAGCAATTTGTGTGCTTTGGGTACTTTTTGTTCAATTAAAGGCTTATTTCTTGATTGTTCTTGAAATTGAAAGTTTAAAAATAAAATTAAACTATCCAAAATATTATTGGAATGTTCAACTTCGAGAAATAAAATATTTTTGGTTGTGAACTTGACGAAATTGGCGAAACCGAGAGTTTTGAGGTCAAAATAAAAAAATAAGTGTATTTGGTAAAATTTCTTCAAATTAAGGGGTGGAAACCAAAATTGAACATATTAAAATTTATCCATAGAAAATTCACTTTCAATTTTATCATTTTGGTACCAATAATATTTTTGAAATTTCAATTTTGTCCCGAAAATTTTGTTTATGCCGGAATTCGGTCCAATTGGTGATTTTTTAGTTTTTCTTATTTTAATCCTTTTGAAATATTTAACACGTAATATAAGGTGAAAATTTGTCCATCTAAACGTCCATTTAAAGTTTGTCCGAATTTTCACTTTAGACCCAAAACTTTTATAAGTAAAAAGGAGCGAGACAAAATGCAATGTCTACATATCTCTTTTTTATGATAACAATTAACTTAATGTTTTTCATTAAAATATAAGAAATTACACTCCACCTAATTATGAGGTTGGGTCTTTTTAACATATTAGAAACATGATGAGAACTTTTTCTAAGTACCTATTATTTAAGCATGCATTGCTACAATATGAATGTGTCAAGAATAGCATGAATGCACAATGAAACAAAAATTTTGAAATCATGCAATGACTCTAAAAATTCTTTGAAAACATCATATTCTCTCCCCCTTTGTCATCTCAAAAGTTGGGGGGATTTAAAAATTTGGAATATAGGATCATATGATATGATAAAATTCACATTAAGAATCCATGAAATTATCAATAATCTATTAATTTGAAAACCTTTCAACTGAGTAAATAGATTAATTTCTAAATACTCAATGAACATTTATTTTGGATTCAATGCATACGACCCTTATATGCAATTTCCAAATAATGTGAAATTCGTACTGTTGATGTAAAAAAGTGGTGACGGGTCAACAGTATGATTCAAGAGGATATTGGGGACACAAGACGACTATCAGCACTGCAATTGGTTGAATTTAGGGGTAGTGACAATCTCCTAGCTAAGCTCCATTCTTCTACTCCGAGCACCTGCACAAAGACCCACCGGGCTTGTACCCAGTAAAGTCCCTTTGGCGTGAGAGTAAGTATTCGGGGGTGAAGGGCTGAAAATATAGTGAGTTCAGTAGCGATCACGTACCTCTGGGCAGTGGGTGCCACGGTGTATTTATAGATGCCATTGCTTGATTAGTGACCCGAAATTAGGGAGCCAAGCTCAGATTCATTGAAATAATCTGTTGGACAGCTAATGAGCAAGCAGGTTAGCCCTCTAAACATCTGGGTTGGCTTTTGAGCCTATATGTAGAGGCCCATGGTACAAAACCTCACAACGGCTCGATGAACTCCCGAGTGCAGAGGTGGCGAGCAGAGAGTGCCTCAACTCGTCAGTTCGGCAAGTCAAATTGCAGCTTGCCAGTCTGGATTTCTTCACTGAGATGACCCTCAGGTCGGTTGGGGGCATTCCAGCTCGGTACTGAGGGGATTTTAGCTTTCATCTCGGCTGCTTTTCTATAATTGAGTGGATACTAACCACGTGGTGTACTTGATGAGATTCCCCTATATTAGTTTTCCCTCAAGTCCCGTGGGCATGAGTGAAACGTGACGGCCTCGGGATTTTGAAGGAGCAAGCCGGTAGTTGTAGTGAAGGACGATCACAAAATACAAAAGCAGCCCACCATGGACCCTTGGAGGGAAGAACGGCGGTAAGAAAGAGGGTAAAGAGTAGAGTCCGGGCTGATGAGAAGACATTTTGTCTGTTCGACAGGTCGGCAGTACGACTGAAGTAGTGGTGGGCAGCGAGAATTTAGAGTCTTTCAGGTGTTGAATGTTAGCCGAGCTGAGAGACCGTCAGGTCGTGAGCTCGACCATTATCTATGCCGTAGAATTTTGCAAGGGTGAAAAGTTTGAGAGTCTTTCCCCTTTTGAAAGTGGCCGAGCTGAGAGCCTGTAGGGTCGTGAGCTCGACCATTTTCCATGCCTTAGAATTTTTCAAGGGTGACAAGTTGGAGAGCCTCCCCTTTTTTGAAAGTGGCCGAGCTGAGAGCCCGTCAGGTCGTGAGGTCGGCCATTTTTGCTACCTTAGAATTTTTCAAGGGTGAAAAGTTTGAGAGCCTTCCCCTTTGTGAAAATGGCCGAGCTGAAAGCCCATAGGGTCGTGAGCACGACCATTTTCCATACCTTAGAATGTTTTTTAGGGTGGGAAGTTTGAGAGCCTTCCCTCCTTTGTTTTTGTCTGAGCCGAGAGCCCGTCAGGTCGTGAGGTCGGCCACTTCTACTGCCTTAGAATTTTTCAAGGGTGAAAAGTTGGAGAGTGTCCTCCTTTTTTAAAGTAGCCAAGCTGAAAGCCTGTCAGGTTGTGAGGTCGGCCATTTTCACTACCTTAGAATTTTTCAAGGGTGAAAAGTTTGAGAGCCTTCCCCCTTGTGAAAGTGGCCGAGCTGAGAGCCTGTAGGGTCGTGAGCTCGGCTATTTTCCATACCTTAGAATTTTTTGAGGGTAAGAAGTTTGAGAGCCTTCCCCCTTTTGATTTTGTCTGAGATGAGAGTACGTAGGCTCATAAGCTCGGCCATTTTGTATGCCTTAGAATTTTTTTAGGGTAAAAAGTTTGAGAACCTTCCCCCTTTTGATTTTGTCCGAGCTGAGAGCCTGTAGGGTTGTGAGCTCGGAAATTTTGCATGCGTCAGAATTTTTTGAGGGTGGAAAGTTTGAGAGCCTTCCCCCTTTTGATTTTGTATGAGCTGAGAGCCCGTAGGGTCGTGAGCTCGGCCATTTTGCATGCCTTAGAATTTTTAGAGGGTGAGAAGTTTGAGAGCCTTCCCCCTTTTGAAAGTGGCTGAGTTGAGAGCCCGTAGGGTCGTGAGCTCGATCATTTTCCATGCCTTAGAATTTTTGGAGGGTGGGAAGTTTGAGAGCCTTTCTCCCTTGATTTTGTCCGAGCTGAGAGTATGTAGGCTCGTGAGCTCGGCCATTTTGCATGCCTTAGAATTTTTTGAGGGTGGGAAGTTTGAGAGCCTTCCTCCTTCTGATTTTGTCCGAGCTGAGAGCCCGTAGGGTCGTGAGCTCTATCATTTTGCATGCCTTAGAATTTTTGGAGGGTGGGAACTTTGAGAGCCTTTCCCCTTTTGAAAGTGGCCGAGCTGAGAGCCCGTAGGGTCGTGAGCTTGGCCATTTTTCATGCCTTAGAATTTTTTGACGGTAGGAAGTTTGAGAGCCTTCCCCCTTTGTTTTTGTCAGAGCTGAGAGCCCGTCAGGTCATGAGGTCGGCCACTTCCACTGCCTTAGGATTTTTCAAGGGTGAAAATTTGGAGGGCCTCCCCATTTTTGAAAGTGGCCGAGCTGAGAGCCCGTAGGGTCGTGAGAAGAGGGTGGAGAAGCTGGAGAAGAAGCTCAAAAGAAAAGAGCATCAGAGAGAGAAGGCCATCCGTCGAGCAGAGCAGAAAGCCGTTGATGATTACAAATCCAGCGAAGAATTCAAAAATCTAAAGTACGAGCTTGCTGCCGAATTCATGGATGACGGTCACAAGGCCATGATCCGATTCCTTCAGAGCCATCATCCGGAGTTCGACTGCTTGAGCGTTGGGATAGAATTTTCCCAACAAGGCGAGTTGGCAGTGGAGCGGCCAGTCAAGGGTGCTTCCGAGGGTCCAACTCACTAGGCCAGTGCTGAAGAAGCTGGTGGTGAGAAAGCCGAGGGAGTTGAAGACACCAACGTCGACGTTGTGGACGTTGAAGGCGTTTCCGGGAAAGAATAGGTCCTCAGCTTGGCCTTTTTTGAAGACTTAGAAAATTTTTTGTTTTGAAATTTGTTGAACTCTTTTTGTACTCTTTTATATATATATATATATATATACTGTGTATACAGGCAAGAACCCCACCAATGTAAGCCCTCTTTTTTTGTGGAATACAACACAACAAATTTTTGAGCATTTGTTCCCAATTCCTTCTCGCCTCCCTCTCCTTTAGGATGTAGTAGGCGATTTTCTTCGACCCTTTGCCCCAACTCGGACAAGTGGTTGTGAATCCACTTATGTGCTTGAAATAGGGTTGCAGACCCTTACACTTTCACGATCCCACAATCTTGTACGCGTGCCGAGTCCTCACAGACCTTAGTTCAACGCTTACTACTTAAAATATGTTGTGAAATCGTTTTGGTGACTAATTGTCATGGTTATGACCACCCTGCCCCCCAGCCTGTAGTAGGAGTAGTCTCACTGCTCATGCTACTGGTTGCAACGTGACTCGTTCGATCAGCCTATTAGTTATCTTAGTGTGCCAGAAGATCTGTTAAGTAATAAATTTCTTTTTTTGGAAAAACCACTATCTTATCATCAAAATACTTAATACTTGGTATACAAATGAAATGATTACAAAATGACCTCAGTCCTATAGTGGTATTGTTTAAGATGGTCGGTGTTCCACAGGTGTCGCAGCGGAACGCCTTCCTCAGTTTCGAGCTCATAGGTGCCCGGTCTTGCAACTCTTATGACACGATAAGGTGCCTCCCAGTTGGGGGCCAACTTTCCCACATTTGGCTCCTTGGTAGCTAGGGTAACCTTTCTGAGGACTAGGTCTCCGATGTCAAAATGTCACGGTCGCACCCTTCTATCATAGTACTGAGTTGCCCGCTGTTGGTACGCTGTTTGGCACACTCGAGCGTTCTCTCGTCATTCTTCCCAAAGGTCCAGGTTAAGGGCCAGCATTGCGTCATTCGTTTGTTGGTCCTGCCCCTTAAGCAACGTTTAAGGTTGGCAATCCAATTTTTGCAAGAATTACAGATTCGGATCCAAAAGTCATTGCGAACGTTGTCTCTCCAGTTGGAGTTCGGGAAGTGGTGTGGTATGCCCAGAGGACTAAGTAAAGTTCCTCCACCCACCTCCCCTTCGCTTTGTCAAGCCTGGTCTTTAAACCGTGCAAAATCATTCGATTCGTGACCTCTACCTGTCCATTAGCTTGCGGATGACCGGGAGACACAAAGTGTGTGCGGATACCCAAGCCGGAGTAAAAAGAAACAAACAAATCGTTGTTGAACTGAGTGTCGTTGTCGGACATGATTACCCTCAGGGTTCCGAATCGGCACACCATTGATTTCCAGATAAAGTCCCGGATTTTCTCTTTGGTGATGTGAGCCAGGGTTTTAGCCTCCACTCACTTGGTGAAGTACTCGATAGCGACAACGAGGAATTTTCTTTGACCGGTGTCCTGCGGAAAAGGGCCCAACAAGTCTATTCCCCACTGAGAAAGGGGCCCTGGGCTCTCCATGGGCACCATGGTCGCTAGTGGTAGATGAGGGTGGAGACCAAAACGTTAGCATTTGTCACATTTTTTTACGAACTCACTCGCGTGTTCCAGCATTTTGGCCAAACATAACCTTGGCGAAGGAGTTTGCTAGCGAGGGCCTTGCTCCCCAAGTAGTTGCCACAGATTCCCTCATGAATTTCTCTCATGACGTAGTCGGCCTCTTCCCGCTGTAGGCAACGAGAGTATAGTCCAGAGAAGGAACGTCGATAAAGGACCCCGTCCAGAATGTAATATCTGGCTGACCTGTATCACATCCTCCTTGCTTCATTGCAGTAGTCGGGGAGTGTCCCGTCTTCCAAATATCTACGAATGGGGTCCATCCAAGTGGGATAGTCATTGAGCTCACAGATCGGAGCCACCTGGTCAGAGATCGCTGTGCTCGAAATATCCAGATACTCAACTGGCACACTTCACTTTAGGGTTAATGCTATTGCCGAGGCAAGGTTCTCCAAGGCATCGGCGTGCCAGTTCTCCTCCCGTGGTATTTGGGACACATCGATTTTTTGAATTTTTCCATCAGGATTTTGACCCTCTCAAGATATGCAGTCATACTGGGATCTTTTGCCAAATATTTCCCATTGACCTAATTGACGACCAGCTGAAAGTTGCAAAAGACGGACAACGCCAGTACATTAAACTCCCTGGCCAGGTGGAGCCCTGCCAGTAGAGCCTCATACTCCACCTCGTTGTTAGTCGCTCTAAACCCCAGCCTCAAGGCGTACTCTATCTTTTCGTTACCTGGGAAAACGAGCACCATCTCTGCTTCACAACCACTGGTGTTGGACGATCCATCGGTGAATAGCTTCCATATCGTTGGACTGGTACCTAGGTTGGAGTCTCCCGGCGCTTCCCCTCCTCCCACCCTTTTAGCTTCCGGGTGAGTGGTGGGTGGCTCGGGGTCCTCAGAAAATGTGAGCTCAGCGATGAAATCTGCCAGGACATGGCCCTTGATGGCCGTCCTAGGGCGATATTCGATGTGAAACTGACCCAGCTCAAGGCTGTATTTCAGTAGTCATCTCGAGATGTCTGGTAAATGTACAATTTGCCTTATCAACTGGTCCGTGAGGACGACGATCTCATGGGCTTGGAAATACTATTTCAGCTTCCGGGAAGCCACTAGTAGGGCATAAGTCAGCTTCTCAAATTTAGTATACCTCGTCTCGGCATCCAAGAGGATCTTGCTAGAGTAAAAGACCGGGTATTGGACCCCGGCGTCATCCCTCGCAAGAGCAACACTCACTGCCGTCGTAGATACGGCAATATAAAAATACAGAGTTTTCCTCTCCTTCGGGGTGCTGAGAAAATTAGCAGAGGATAGATAATTCTTGAGCGCTTGGAAAGTCGACTCACACTCATCGGTCCATCCAAAGTTTTCGTTGCCTTTTAGCACTTTGAAGAACAGCAGACACTTTTTCGACGCTCTAGTTATGAAGCGATTGAGGGCAGCGAGTCTCCCCGTCAGCATCTGTACCTCCTTCTTATTCTGAGGAGAGGCCATCCCTAGGATCGCATGTATTTGATCGGGGTTAGCATCGATGCCGATTTGGGAGACCCTGTACCCCAGGAACTTTCCCGCAGAAATCCCAAAAATACATTTCTTCGGGTTGAGTTTCATGCGGTGAGCCCAGAGTTTTTTGAAACAGTTGTGGAGATATTGGGTGTGGTCAGGGGCCCTCGAGCTCTTGACCAACATGTCATCAATGTAAACTTCCATCGTCTGTCCGATCTCCTCCTTGAACATTTTATTCACCAGTCGTTGATAAGTGGCTCCGGCGTTGCACAAGCCAAACGGAATTACCTTGTAACAGTATGTACCCTTATCAATAATGAACGATGTTTTGCTCTTATCGATAGGGAACATTGGGATCTGGTTGTACTCGGCATAAGCGTCGAGGAAACTCAGGCGCTCATACCCTGCTGTGGCATCTATGATGATGTCAATCCTAGGCAGGGAGAAGAAGTCTTTTGGTTAGGCTTTATTCAGGTCTTTAAAATCAATGCAGAGGCACCATTTATTACTAGCCTTTGGAGCCAGGACCACATTCGCCAACCAGTTAGGGAATTTGACTTCTTCGACGATGCTAGAGTTGATCAATTTATCCATCTCTACTTTAATTATCTTTTGGTGCTCTGGATGAAATTTTCGTCCGCAAGGGAGGATGGTGTGGATCAGTGTGAAGGCGGTGTATCGCCACGCTTGAATCAGTACCCGGTAGCTCGTCATGGGACCACGCGAAGACGTCGTAATTTCGTTGAAACAGTTGGATGAGTTCATTCCTCTGTTCGGACGGAAGACTAGCACCGATCTTGATAGTTCGTTCTTCGATGGTTGGGTGTATGGAAATCTATTCTAGTTCCTCGTGAGGTCGAGGACCGGCCTCTTCCTCTCTTGGATCATCGATGGGCACAGGCACTAGTCCCTAACCCAGAGCCATGAGTTCAGAATCTCCGAGCCCTGGCTCTGCCTTTGATTTCTATTTCTTCTTCTCCAACACCCTCCGAGAACAAGCCCGGGAGGACTCTTGGTCACCCCTTACTACTCTCACACCTCTCTTAGTGGGGAATTTCATCGATTGGTGATATGGTGAGCAGACGGCCTTAAGGGCAGCCACCATGGGTCGACCCATGATTGGGTTATAGGGTGACGGCCTATCCACTATCAGAAATTTGGTCTAAACAGTGGAGGTCCGTGGATGGGCTCCGACCATTACAGGAAGTGAGACCCATCCAGCAGTATTCACAACATCCCCTCCAAAACCGACTAGAGGGGTCGTCGATGGTTTTATCACGCTAGGCTCCACATTCATTTTGTAGTGATGGATGAGGGCCACGATGACGAGGGCGTCTTCATGAGGGACGTGTATATCCTTGAGGTCTGCCTCGCTGAATGAAATAACGTTGTGCTCCGCAGCATCAACCATGCTGACCTCGAAGATGTCTTCACTCGCTTTTCTCTTGGCTTTGTGCTCGTATCTCTTCTTGAAGGAGAGGGTCTCCCCCTCAAGGCCTAATCCGCCATGGATGACATCAATCTCACCATCAATCATTTGTTCGTCATCGCCCCTTCTCGTTTCTGACCTAGGAAGGGGGTGACTTCTGTTTTTCCTTCTTCTACAACCCCTATGTTCGTCGCAGGAGTCGTGCTCTTCCGTTTTGGGAGCTTGGTTATCCCTTCAAGCATATCAACCTAGGTATCCCCTACTAATGAGGGCCTCAATTTTTTCCCGGAGTCGAAAACAATTCTCGGTGGAGTGTCCCCGGTCTTTGTGGAATTCACAGTATTTGTCCATAGACCTCCCCATTGGTTTCTCGCTGGGGGTGGAGGAAGAGGAAAGAAATCCCTCCCCGCATTCTCAGGAAAGATGGTGGCCACGGAGACCGTAAGCGGCGTGTAGCTCTGCTAGCGGTTCCCCTGGGGTGGGAATGGTCTCCGATCCCCAGGTAACGGCCCCAGCCTTCCTTCTGCCTGCAACCTTTTGGATCCATGATGTTTGTTCGGCCCTTCCTCAGCCTTTCCTTTCTTCTTTTGACCTCCTCCTCAATCCTTTTGGGTTGTTTCCCACTCATAAGCATTATGGAACCTCGTGCCTCTTTTTAAGGTGGCATCCAGAGTAGGAGTTGGGTTAGAGCAGAGGTCATGCATGAGACGTCGATACTTCAAACCATCGATGAATGCGCTCATCACGACCACGTCGCTGAGCTCATCGCACCCGATGATCTCTTTGTAAAACCTCTCCACATAATCCCCCAGTGATTCATCGGGTAGCTGCTGGAGTGCGAGGATGTGGGCCATGGTTTTTGGCCTACACCGCGATCATCCAAACCGCAAAAGGAAGAGTAGCTCTAACTCGTGAAAATTGGAGATGGAAGCTGGTGCCAAAGTTCGGAACCAAGCCCCGGCGGCCCCCGTAAGGGTGAGGGGAAATGCCTTGCATCTCATTGCTATTAAGGCGATGTGTAGGTCCATATAGGACCTAAAGATGGACAAGTAGTCCGCTGGATCAGTGACCCCGTCATAGAGGATCATTTGGGGATGGGTGTATCGCGCGGGCAGGGGTTCTTCCAAAATTTCATCAATGAAAGGAGATCTTACCTACGAAGGAAGCCCGGCCGGGCCCCTAGTTCCTTGGATCTGTTGTAAGGCTGCCTCCATGTCAGCTAGGCGCCTCTCCACCACCACCTCAGCCCCTGGCTGGGCTAGAGCTGATTGAAAGCGGCACGAGGTGGGGGCTGTCATAGCGGGGAATGTGAATCTACCTCCCGAAAGCGACGGGGGTGATGATCGGACAACACGGTAGCGCTATGTGCAGGGGTGACTCTGCTCGGTCGCCTCTCTTTCGCCTTGGTGGAGGTGGTGACGGGGATCCCGAGACCTCAGGGAGTACTAACTCAACCTCTCTCCGACCGACGTTGTGGGTCCGGGGCCTCGGGATATGCCCGTCAGAACGGATGACACGTTCTTCATCCTCGACCGCCCGCCCCTCCCGACTCGCAACTTGGACTGTCGGAAGATCCATTGGAGAGGTCGGTGGAAAGCGGGCCAGGATGATCTGGAAGAAGGTTTGGAACTCGCCGAGCTGACGTTCCGAAAGATCGACGCAGGCTGCCTCAGGTGCTCCAGAAGTTTTCCCAACAAACTGCCCTGGGGGCAGGACTGGACCCACTTGGGCGGCGTGTTGAGTGGTCAGTCCTCCCAGCCCAAACGGCAGGATGGCAAGTAGGTGGAGACTCTCTGCAGGAGGTGCCTGGGGATCCGACCTGGGAGCCCTCGACATTCCCTGCACGGATATGAGGGGTGGATTACTACTGGTGGCAAGCGCTTGGTCGGCCTGGCGAATTTCCTTCCCAGACCTTATGATATCAAGTCTTAACCTCGTGGGGAGCTAACGATCAAGGGAGGCTTTTAGTGCGTTCCCACAGACGGTGCCAACCTGTTGATGTTAAAAAGTGGTGATGGGTCAACAGTATGGTCCGGGAGGATATTGGGGACACAAGACGGCTATCAGCACTGCAATTGGTTGAATTCAAGGGTGGTGACAATCTCCGAGCTGAGCTCCACTCTTCTACTCTGAGCACTTGCACAAAGACCCACTGGAGTTGTACCCAGTAAAGTCCCTCCGGCGTGAGAGTAAGTATTCAAGGATGAAGGGCTGAAAATATAGTGAGTTCAGTAGTGGTCACGTACCTTTGGGCAGTGGGTGCCCCGGTGTATTTATAGGCACCAGTGCTTGATTAGTGACGCGAAATTAGGGAGCCAAGCTCAAGTTAATTGACATAATCCGCTGGACAGCCAATGAGTAGGCAGGTTAGCCCTCTAAACGTTTGGGCTGACTTTTGAGCCCATATATAGAGGCCCATGGGCCAGAACCTCACAACGGCCCGGTGAACTCCTGAGTGCGAAGGTGGTGAGCAGAGGGTGCCTCAGCTCGTCAGTTCGGCAGGTCGGATTGCAGCTTGTCGATCCAGATTTCTTCACTGAGACAACCCTCAGGTCGGCTAGGGGGCATCCCAGCTCGGTACTGAGGGGATTTCAACTCTTATCTCGGTCGCTCTTCTATAATTGGGCGGATACTGACCACGTGGTGTACCTAACGAGATTCCCCTATATCACATACAAATTTATAAACTAGTTTTCATGATGATTATTTTGAAAGGAATGATACACTTACTAATATAGACAAACATCATTGTGCCTAGCCATTCTCAAACCCCAAATGATTTTTGAAAGTTGTTATTCTACCAAAGGTTTTGTGCATATGTCATCCAACTAATTAGGTGTGTCATCATATTCTAAAAATCTGTCATCTTTTTGAATATGATCCTGAATAAAATGGTGAGAAATCTCAATGTGCTTGGTGCGCGAGTGTTGTTTGGGATTTTTGTTAAAACGAAGAGCACTTGTGTTGTCACAATAAATCGAAACTTCTTCATTGCACTTGTGTTATAAGATGATAATATTTTCCTATTAAACATATATTTTCATAATTTAAAATTGGAATTTTAGCTCAAATAAATATATTATATTTTTCTTTTTAATAAAGAAATTATTTAAGTTTTTCTTTATTTTTGTAAATAATGTTAAAGAAATCATTGCACAGGTTAAATTCTCTGGTAGCGAGATTTAATTTGTTGCTAGTACCAGAAGCGTTGTTTGCTTTAGAATAAAATTGATGATTATTAGTTGCCTCAATTAAGATGATTTTTTTTTTTTTTTTTTTTTTTTTAAAAATAAAAAAACAATAGAAGAGAAATAAGTTAAATATCGGTATGTTAGGACTATTTCCTATGAAAGTAGGTAAAGTGCAAAAAATTTAAAAAGTCAATGGATATACATGTGCGATTAAAGTAAATTAGCAGTAAAATAAAGAGTTCAATGTACAAAGAGTCACATGAAAATAAATCATCAGTTTGGTAAAGATTTTAAGAGATATTATATGAAAAGTATATTTCTATTAAAATAAAGAGTTTGAGGGATAGAGATTTACCAAATAATTTTGAAATTAAAAGCTTAGAAATAACTCAAAAGATCTTTCTAATTTCGAGAGTTCTGCATCTACCGTTCTGCTAAGTTAAATTACATTTAATCAACATAAATATTATTATGTTGAGTACGCCCTTAGTATTATAGTAGAGTTTTGAATTTATGTGCACTGCCTTCAACCTTATCCTTCTTTCTTTAGTTAGTAACTACCCTAAAAGCCACGATTAGCTCAAAATCATTGAAATTTCAATGGAGGGGTATCTGCGCCAACACTTCTCAAATTGTCTTTGATTGCAATGTGTTCCTTTCGGTTGATGATTTCCAATTGCGAGCCATGTGCTTCTCACATGTTTCATAATTAGATTGTGGTCAAACATCTCATATGTGGGTTTTTTCGTGCTGGCCTAGTGTTATTTTGTCCCAAGGCTTAGAGCATATCCAACCACGCAGCGAAATTTGTTTGTTTAGATATTTTAGATAAATTGGATGTTAAATTTGTTTTCCAATGGACTAATTACTCAACTAGTCATTTTATTTTTCACTTTTTTACTAGCAAGATTTATTGCATCAAATAAGATTAACTACGTTTCGATAAACCTAAATTAATTATTTTATTTCATATGTTGGGAATATTTAATATAAATCATGTTCAATTAATGAATTTTTTTGACTATTTTAAAATAAAACTACAAAGTTAATAATCGTCACATATACAAACCAATATTTGAAATTAGGTGAAACTATCTCAAATATTTTTTTTATAATGTTTTTACTATACTCACCCGAATATGGAATCTACTTGAACCAAAAAATGAAAGCCCGCTCTTGATTTTTGTACATTTAATTTTTTTTTTTAAAAAAAAAAAAAAAAGAATCCGTAATATTATTTATTTAATAAGAGTTAATTCAATGGTTACTAAAATATCCAACAAGCTTTCGTAGCTCAGTTGGTTAGAGCACCCGTTTAGTAAGCGGGAGGTCTTGAGTTCAACTCTCAACGAAAGCAACTTCTCAATGCAAACGGTTTTTTTGTGTCAAACTCACAGGCTTACAGGAAAAGTGGTCCAGCCATAACTTGCAAAATCCAACTAAAACTTTTCTTTGTATTTTATTAGCAAGCCGCAATAACCAGATTTCATTGATTTTGTTTTTAGTCTATAAATAATCATATGATATATTTTCAGAGTGTTTTTTTGTATTTTGGTGAAAATATACGTCAGTGTGTTTTGTGAATATTCATATCGGTGTTTTTTTTTCTTTTTCTTTTTTTTAAAATGTTCATATCTATGTGCATTTGGTGTTTTGTTAAAAATATATATCAGTGCGAATTTTCAGATCATCATCAATGTTTATATAATTTTTTTTATTGATTATTTTTATGTTCACATTCAAATTTGTGAATGCTCATGTAAATTTTTTGTTGATTTTTGTGGAATTTTTGTTTATTCACGGGAATGACTTTTTGTAGATTTTGTTTTTGTTTTTTGTGAATATTCATATGATATATTTTTGGTGTGTTTTTTGTGTTTTCATAAAAATACACATTGGTGTATTTTGTGCATATTTATATCAGTGTATTTTAGTGTTTTGGTAAAAATAAGCACGAAAATGGTGAACATTCAAAGCAAAAAAAAAAAAAAATCAGCCCATGAACTTGTATTAATTTAAAAAGGGAAAAGTACGATTTAGACCCTATAACTATTGATACATTTCTAAGTGGTCCCTCTAAGTTTAAACGTTTCATTTTAAACCCTCTACGTATCTAACGTTTCATTTTAAACCCTCCGTCAGAGATTCCGTTAAAACTAACAGAATTTCAGGGGCAAAATGGTCATTTCATATTTTTTTAATTTTTTAATCATTTTTAATTAATTTTTAAAAAAAAAAATTAATTTTTTTTTTCCCTCCTCTCTCTCTTCCTCCCCTTCCTCTCTCTCTCCCGCCACCTCCCTCTCCCTCCTTCCCTCTCCCCGCCACCTCCCTCTCCCTCTCCCTCTTCCTCCCCTTCCCCTCTCTCCCTCCCACCCCACCCCCTGCAACAGGGGGTGGTTGCGCCCCCTGTTTCAGGGGGGGTGGAACCACCCCCTGCAACAGGGGGTGATTCCACCCCCTGCAACAGGGGGGGTGGAATCACCCCCTGTTACGGGGGTGGTTCCACCCCCTGTTGCAGGGGGTGAAAACACCCCCTGTTGCAGGGGGTGCAACCACCCCCTGTTACGGGGGGTGATTTTTCACCCCCTGTTGCAGGGGGTGGGGTAGGAGGGAGAGAGGGGAGGAAGAGGGAGAGGGAGAGGGAGGTGGCGGAGAGAGAGAGGAAGGGGAGGAAGAGAGAGAGGAGGGAAAAAAAAATTAAAAAAAAAAAATTAAAAAAAAATTAATTAAAAATGATTAAAAAATTAAAAAAATGTGAAATGGCCATTTTGCCCCTGAGATTCTGTTAGTTTTAACAGAATCTCTGACGGAGGGTTTAAAATGAAACGTTAGATACATAGAGGGTTTAAAATGAAACGTTTAAACTTAGAGGGACCACTTAGAAATGTGTCAATAGTTAGAGGGTCTAAATCGTATTTTTCCCATTTAAAAAAGTAAAATAAAAACGTGAATAGTCACGTCTTATATTTTGCAGAATGACATTATATGTAAATAATAGAAAAACAAAATGGCCAAAGAACAAAGAACTATTTTCTAAAAATCTTCGGGACTAAATTTTTTATTATGACAGTTGAGGGTCTATTTTCTTATTTATATATAATCTTATAAGGACTATATGATATTTTTTTATTTATTTAATGATTGATACTATCTATATAATAAAACATGACGTACATGAGTTCTCAAGGCAAATCTCAACTACTCTTTATATCCTCATAAAGAACGATCTAGATCAATTTTTAAAAGTAGGGTTTAGTGAATTAATTTTCATGAAGCAACTGCCCAGCCTCCCTCTCCCCCAAAACCCTAACATAGATTCATTCCAGCAACTTCAGTCTCTCATCTCTAGGGATGGTTATGGGCTTGGGGGCCCGCTAAACCCGCCCAGCCCTATTTTTTTAGGGTCTGGGCTCAAATTTTGAGCCCACGAACAGGACTTAAGCTCAAACTTTGAGGCCCGACTAAATCTAGGGCCGAGCTTGGGCTAAGCCAAAATTATATATATATATATATATATATATATTAGAAGTTTGTTTAAATCTCTTAATTTCAATTGCATAAATCTACCCTATATCTTTTTTGGGGGGTAGAAAAATTATAGGACTGGGTCGGCCCGAGGGCTGTGCTTGGCCCTAATTATTTCCATAGAGTCGGGCTTAGGAATGAAAACAAGGCCCGATATTAGGGCCGGGCTGGGCTAGGGCCTTGTATATTTTTGCAATACCCTAGCTAAAGCCCGGCTCGAGCCCGGCTTATGAGCAACCCTACTCATCTCTCTCCTTGGGCTACTGTTTTCTCTCCTCTTCTCTTCTCCCACCGATGTTCCATCTCTATTGCCTCACCTTCGTCGCGCCACCACATCAACTTTCGCTTAGCTATTGCCTCATCGTCGCCGTAGTATTCAACACGCTATCTCGCTCTCTCACTCTCAATCTCCACTCTACAGCAACGGCAACAGCCAAGCCCACCACCTCCACCATTGATAGTCTCGGATCGTTGGTGCAGGTACAGGTACATTCGTCTACCTCTGTCTCTCTCCCTCCTAGTTTTCTAGCCATTTAGCTCTTCCAAAACCCTACCTTGCTACCCATCGCGACATCAAGCTACAGAACCCTAACAGGGTGTAATAATTTTTCACATCTCTACTCCTGTTGGAAAATATAGTAATTATGAGACCCCCAAATTGATAGGAGCAAAGATTTGTGTTAGAAATTACTGTTTTTGATTTTTACCACCAATCATGAGATTTATGTTCATTATTCGATTTGTGTAAGAATTTTTTAATATTTTTCAGATGGATTTGGTTATTTATTTATTTATTATCTATTTTTTTTTAAAAAATTAGAATGCCCTAATATGGATTTGTTCATTTCTTCTATCCATTTGCAGGACAACTATGGTTTGGATTTTCAATTTGCATATGATTAGAAATTTTCACATCTCTGCTCCTATGGGAACAGAAAAAGTAGAAATTATGAGACTTTCAAATTGATAGGTGATGAGATTTGTGTTCATTTTTTGATTTTTGTGAGGATTGTTAATATTTTTCACATGGATCTGTTTATTTTTTCTTTATTTAACATCTAATTTTTTGAAATTTAGAATTCCCTAATCTGGATTTGTGTTCATTTCTTCTATCCATTTGCAGAACAACTATAGTTTGGATTGTTAGTGTTTTTGTTCTCTTTGATGGCGTTTCTTAGTGTTTATTTAGATGCCATGTAAGACCCCGATTTCGCACGTACGTCAATTTAGTTGCATTATTGAGCATTTAGAAAAATACGAGGGGGAAATATGCAAATTAAAAATTCAAATTAAAAGTTTAGGGGTCAATTTGCAAATTTAGAAACTTCCAATCCAAACATTGGGAAGTAAATTGGTATTTAACTTATTTCTTAAAAATTTTAAGGGGTGAAATTACAAATTAAGAAAATCATAAATGATGAATTTGAATTAAAATAAAGATTTAAAGAATGAGGGGGGGAAAAGAGAAATTTAACACACATATATGTTTGTGCATGTGTGCATTGAGAGCCGGAGACAGAGCAGAGAGAGACTGGCGATGTGGCAATCGAACGATCAAGCTCAATCCACTAATTACATGCATATATATACATCCATACAGTAGTGATCATGAATGGCCAGAGGAAAAAATGAGAAATCACTCAAAAAAAAATCTAGAAATGGGGAAGAAAGAGAAGAACCTAAGCACGAGAGAGTGGGTTCGGCAGTTTGATCGACGATCTTAAAGGGGGTGTGTGTATTCCGTCAACGGTAAGTGTGGGTTCCGTTCTGAGTAATCGTGTATGTGTGTATACCTGTGTTTGATCCAGCATGCATGTGTGTAAGTGTGTGTCATCGGTATGTGTTTCGTCGGCGTGTGCGTTCGGTTCGTCGTTAAGTGTGTGGGTTGTCCGGCGACTGTGTGGTGGTGTGTGAGTGATCGTCGTTATGGGAATGTGTGATTGGCCGGCTGTGACAGTGAGTGTGTGTGTGGGTGTGGGTGTGTTATGATTGTGTGAATATGTGTGCTCTGTTTTGATCATCCGTGTGTTGTGTGTGTGTTCAGTGCTCAGACAGCCGTCGATGATGTGTGTGTGTCGCCAATGGGAGTGATCGGCGTGTATGGGTACGTTGTTCTGTTTCGTTCCATCCGTGGCGTGTGATTGTCGCCGTTCAATGTATGTATGTGTGTGTGTGTGTAAACAGTGAGTGCGTGTTCGTCTGGGTATGTGCGTTTGTACGCCGGTGTGTGGATGTGAGGTCGCCAATGGTTGGTGGGAGACGGTGAGGGGACCAGCTGAAGCAGAAACGATAGTGTGTGTGTATGTGTGTTGATCGACGGCGAGTGAATGTCATCGGCGACCGGCAGGTAAAACCAAACAGAACCAGAAAAAGAAAGAAGAAGAAAAAAAGGAAAAATGAAGAAAAAGAAAAATTTCACAAACAACCCCGATAGAAACCAAAATTCATCTCGCGGCCCGTGAACGATTCGGAGCGGGTAACGTTTTCTGTTAAGTTTATTTTAGTTTATTAAATCAAATTCTAGCATCAAAATTTTGTAACCGAAATAATAAATTTGGGATTGTCGTATTATTAAATTTTATGCAGTAATTAATGGAATGAAATTTATCGAATAATAATTGTTATAAATAAAATGTGGGGAATGAGAAATTATGGAACTAGGGTCTGCATTATATGATTAGGTTATTTTTGCATAAAATATTAATTTAGGCCCTGTCACTATTAGGTTCGCAGGCACCGGAGTCTCGGTAGGGAGTAGTCGGTGAAAGTTTTGCGGACCAGATAGCCAGGTGAGTATATTGCCTTCTTGCCAAACTATATATATATATATATATGATGGAAAATGGTTGTAGTTAAATTAAATAATTTCAAAATGATATGAATCAAGCAGGTTTCTGGGTAAGTTGAGAAAATGGATTTTCGATGAATTGTGTTGGTTTTGAAAAGAAGTTGAAAATGGTTTTTTCGCTGAAATTTGGTGGTTTTAAAAGAAAGTAGAAAATATCCGTTTTTCTAAATATGTATGGTTTTCAAAAAAAAAAAAATGGAAAAGTGATTTTGGTAAAATCAAACGTTTCCTTTTAAAAGAAAGTAAGAAATATGATTTTCGGATAAAAAATTAGTTTTTGGAAAAGAGAGGTGGATGTGTGATATGATGATATTGATTAGATGATATCATTACGTTGTGATTTGATGATGATGTTATTAATTTGACGATGTTGTTGATTAGACGATGTTATTGATTCATAATTTGACGATATTATTGACTTCACGATACTATAGTATTTATCTGTTTTGGCAAAGTGATGATTATCTACTTCGGCAGAGTGATGGTATTGATTTGACGATGTTATTGATTTGACGATGCCATAGTATTTATCCGCTTCAGCGGAGTGATGTTATTCGTTTCGGCGGAGTGATATTTATCTGCTTCGGCAGAGTAATGTTAGACGTTTATACTGCGCAGTGATTATCCGTTTCGGCAGAGTGATGGGTGTCCGTTAGGAAGGCAAATCCTACGGGTAGTACGGTACCGTTGCAACTCTCGATCGTGAGGTTAAAACGATCACTAGGGTTGACCAGTGTGTGTGTTTGAGGTGTGTGTTTGAGGTGTGTGCTTAAAAAGTGTATTTGAGATGTGTGCTTGAGATGTGGTGTTTTACGTATATTGGTTGTTTTTATATTTATTATCATGGTGATTAGTATGGTTTTTTATTAATTGGATTTGAATGGAACTTAATTATGTCGCTTTATTTTCCCTGCTTTTATATTGGGGATTTTACGAGCTATGTGGTATTTATAAACTTACGCTTGATTCATTTAGATGTTGTAGAATGAGTTTTTATTATTAAATATGTTTTTACTAAGAAGGCAGTACACTCGCAGGTGAAACAGTTAGGAGTCGATCCCCTACTGGCGCTAGGTAGAGTCCTACAATGGAGTCATGTGGAGGGTTGAGATGAGCTTTCTAAGGCGAACCTGTGAGGGGTTCATGGTATTATATTTTACTGTTAGTATATTTGGGGAATGGGTGTGTTTCCATAACAGAAATATGTATAACTTCATATAGATGATGGTTTATTTATATATATGCATATTGTCGTGTAATAGATGGTTGGTTGGTTGTTTTCAGTGATGTCATGATGTCGTCACGCCAGCCCGGAATGTTGGAATTTCGGGACGGGTCGTGACATGCCATCTACCTTCAATTTTTTTGTTCTAAGCACTCAATTTTTTGAGTTTTGCTTCAAGATCATTAGAATCCAACTCATTTGGAAGCCTAACTTTTTCGTATCACTTTTTTTACTTTTCTTTTATTGCAGGTTTTGGTTATTGTTTATCTAATATTTTTGTTAATGCTTGAACATGTAGGTTTAATTTTCTCTCTATATTTCTCCCAAATTTCATAAAATTTTGGTATGTTGAACCTCAACCCTAATTTTGATAATCTCAACCCTAATTTCTGTTTAGTTTTTTTGTTCTCATAAAACTTGAAACAGGAATGTGTTTGTTTAGTACTTTTGTTTAGTGTTTTTGTTCTCTTTGATGGCGTTTGTTTAGTGTTTATTTAGATGCCATCTACCTTCAAATTTTCGTTCTAATCACTCAATTTTTTTAATTTTGCATCGAGATCATTAGAATCTAGTTCGTTAGGAAACCTAATTTTTTCTTATCACTTTTTTTACTATTCTTTTATTGTAGGTTTTGGTTACTGTTTATCTAATATTTTCGTTAAGGCTTGAACAGGTAGCTTCAATTTAAGGAAAAAAAAATTCCCTCTCTCTCTCTCCCAAATTTTAGAAATTCTAGGGATGTTGAACCTCAACCCTAATTTCTTTTTAGTGTTTCTGTTCTCATAAAACTTGGAACAAAAATGTGTTTGTTTAGTATTTTTTTTTTTTTTTGTGTTTTTGTTCTCTTTGATGGCGGTTGTTTAGTGTTTATTTAGAACGCGTTTGGCAAACACAAAACTCAACACAATCCAACCCAAAAAATGAGAATTGATTCACGATCGTTAAAATCTATTTTGTTGGGAAACCTAACTTTTTTCTTATCACTTTTTTGATTGTTTTTTTATTGCAGGTTTTGGTTACTCTTTAACTAATATTTTTGTTAATGCTTAAACATGTAGTTTCTATTTCAGGAATTTCTATGTTTCTCACGAATTTCAGATTTGTTAGGTATTTTGAACCTTTACCCTAATTTTGATAATCTCAACCCTGATTTTTGTTTAGTGTTTCTGTTCTGATAAAACTTGAAACATGAATGTGTTTGTTTAGTGTTTTTGTTCTCTTTGATGGCGTTTGTTTAGTGTTTATTTAGATAGCATTTGTTTAGTGTTTCTGTTCTCAGAAAACTTGGAACAGGAATGCGTTTGTTTAGTGTTTATTTAGATACCATCTACCTTTAATTTTACCTTTAAATGTTCGTTCTAAGCACTCAATTTTTCAAGTTCTGTATCAAGATCATTAAAATCTATTTCGTTGGGAAACCTAACTTTTTTCTTATCACTTTTTTGACTATTTTTTTATTGCAGGTTTTGGTTACTATTTAACTAATCTTTTTGTTAATACTTGAACAGGTAGCTTCGATTTCAGGAATTTCTCTATTTCTCACGAATTTCAAAAATGTTAGGTATGTTGAACCTCTACCCTAATTTTGATAATCTCAACCCTAATTTCTGTTTAGTGTTTCTGTTCTCATAAAACTTGGAACAAGAATGTGTTTGTTTAGTGTATCAGTTATCTTTGATGGTGCTTGTTTAGTGTTTCTGTTCTCAAAAAACTTGAAACAAGAATGCGTTTGTTTAGTATTTCTGTTTAGTGTTTCTGTTCTCTTTGATGTTGGTTGTTTATAGTTTATTTAGATGCCATCTACCTTCACTTTTTCATTCTAAGCACTCAATTTTTTGAGTTCTAAATCAAGATCGTTAGAATCTAGTTCGTTGGGAAACCTAACTTTTTCTTATCATTTTTTTTACTGTTCTTTTATTGCACGCTTTGGTTACTGTCTGCCTCTTTAACTCTCGCGGTGTTTAATTAAAGTTTTATTTCCAGAAATTCAGAAAGAAGTGTTGATGTTAAAACAAATGGTGAAAATAGAAAATTATAGTTGTTCTTTTTAGCTGGAAAAATAGAAATATTGCCATTTTTTAAGCCAGCTCTTACCTAATCTATTGGATGAAATTGATAATTGATACATAGAGAAGAAGGATTCAAATGAAGTGGTGGTTATGCCTTCTCAATCTCTATTAACATTAATTTCTGAGGCTGAATTTTCGGAGGAAAGCAAAGAAGGAAGCAAATGCTCAAGAAGAAAAATGATAATGATTTCTTGCCATTCTTAGAAGCATGCTCAAAAAAAACAAAAAAAACAAAAAAAAGGCGATTAATTATGCCATTTTTTAATCTATTTTTTTGTAAATGTGTTATGTTTGATTTGAAACATAGATAAGAGGTAATATATAGATGGGTTTATTCTTTTTTCTCTTTAATGATTTCCTTTAATATATATGAATGTATGATATTTTTTAGAGAAACTTTTTTAGAGGTCCCAAGATTTCAAAAATCGCTTTCTAGATCCTGATAGGTGTGAAAAACCTATCTATTTCTAAACTGGATTTATTAGTTCTCAAGCATTGTAGTTATATTTAATTGTGTTTTAGTGTAGAACAGGTGAAAGGATGTCAAAGGGCGAGAAACAAGTGAAAACGATGGAGAAACGGTGAGCAAAATGTGCAAAACAGGGTTTCGGTGAATGAAGACCACCGCCTAAGCGGAAGTTCCACCGCTTAGGCAGAAAAAAGGCATAATGTTGGAGTGCTGAAAGGCTGAACTACCGCCTAGGCGAGAAAACCACCGCCTAGGCTAGAAAACAACAGAATATATTGCCAATAGCCACGGCCTAAGCATAAAAACCACTGCTTAGGCGAAGTAACCGACAGAACTTAACCGACTTAAGTCCACCGCCTAAGCGGTGACACTCTGCACAGAAATATCTATTTTTATATATTTTGAAGATATTTTCCCAAACTCTTTTTTTAACCCTTTTCTCCACCAAACCAAAAAAATGGACCTTACACCTTAGACACTCCATAGACGTGGGAGAGGGCTTGGTTGTTCTTAGGAGCTCTCTTCCGCCTTAGTTAGATTAGATTAGTTTAGGAAGTAGATTAGATTAGTTGTAAAGAGTGTTCTTGGCCAATCCTTGAAGAGCCAAAAGAGGAAGTTCATCAACAGAAAAGAGGAAGTTCAGGAGGATCGTTCTTTGGCGAAAGTGGAATACTCCACTTTGAGATTTGGTTTTTCTTCCCTTGTTTTCATCTTTGTATTTAATATTTATAGTTGGTAATGATGATCTCCTCTTGATTTATGTTGTATTGGCTAAGAACATGTTAGTGTAATTTAGAGATTAGTTAGGGAAGGGTGTAGTTGTGTAAATACTCGTTTGGTTTAATATACGTTTCTTTAACGGTTGTTGTTTTAAGTCCGATTGTGTTTATCATTTGATGACGATCTTAATATGCTTGTAACGGTATTAGGGTTGGACTTGAGAATCTAGGGTTTGACACTCGGGAGAGGTAACCCTGGATTCGGACTAGGGTAAACACATCGTTATGACCTAACGACCTAAGAGGGCGTTAGTTAGTATGCAATCGATGACGTTGGGTCAAGACTCACGTGGCCTAGAGTTGTTAAGACATCGAGGGGGACCTTGGTGTCGACTCGAAGTCACGTATTCCCTCGTCTTACACTCGGAAGAGGTGGCGGAGGAGTTTACGAACCGAGATTGTCGGATACCTAAACTCCATTATTGTTAACCTAACAAAATCAAACGTGTATTAAGTGAACGAAATCAATCCCTAATTAATCAACCTAGTTATGATTAACCCACTAATTGTAATTTAGCTTAGTTTAATTTCAATTCACGCTTTCCGTCGTCAGGATAACACGAGACTACGTCAATTGTGGTATTCAATTCAATTATTCACACTTTTCTCTGTGGGAACGATATCCGATCTTCAAAGATTCACTATATTATAACTTTAGACCTCGTATACTTGCGAGCGTAAGTAGGCGTGCGCAAAATATGCCCCTATCAGGTCCCATCTCATGTGTAAAAAAATTACTGTTACAGGATCCCATAAAGTGATGTTTTTATGAGATGGGATTTTTGGGGGAATTTTCCTATTTTTTATTGGCATATGTTGGATTTTGGGAGTAGAACATTCCCTTTTCTCTTATTTTGTGTTTTGGTTACTGATAAGACCAATTAATTTTAAGTTTAACTAATTATGTGTTTGGCCCCATTAATTTACATAATTAATGGATTTTTTTTAAGTGAAGTAATTCCCACCGTCTACCAGCATCCTTCACTAAAAATATTTGAGAGTTATCTAAATAGAAAAATTAATTTATTATGCGTATTGATATTAATTATGTGTGTTATTTATTAGTGATGTGTTCATTTCAAATTAAGTTGTGTATTTTTTTAGTCTATGCTTGAAAATTCTCTAGTTTTTAAGAAATTAGAAAAAATTTTTTACCATTAATTGTGTTTCACCCCCTCTACACTGGAAGGTAGAAAAATAACATTTTTGGTCAAAATTGGCTATATTTGTTATGCGCACACCATCTTAAGATCTTCTTTTCCTTTTCATTCTAAAAATAACGTTTTTAATTGTCCAAAATACCTGAGTCAATCTAGTTGAGTGAAACAATCAATTTCTTAATAAAACAACAACAAAGTCTACTTTAATTTATTTTTTTCTTATGAAGTAAAATGAAGTCATGGAGAAATAAATCGTTAACAAGTGCAACAAAATATTAATCTAGTTGAATCAAAAAATCAAATTATCATAAAACCTAATAAAGGTGAGCTTCAATTCTTATAAAAAAATAAACTAAAGGATCAATAAATCTCCAACTGTACAAAAAGAAAAGGTAAGAGCTATTGGGGATATAAGCGCTATAGACAATTTTAGGTAGATTTGTTTATAGTAATAATCTCAAGTAAATAAATAATAAAAGGTATTTTGATATTATTCTTGAATCGTATCAATCTTCTTGTAGACCATGAATATAAATTTGAAACGTTTTAACTCTTTAATGTAATTAAAAAACGGAAACCAAGGGCATTTGATAACTTGTATTTTAAATTGTTCCTAGTTCGTATTGTATTGTTGAAATTGGTCTTCAATTATATTGGCTAACTTGTTGGGGGTGTTTTTCTCTTATGAGAGTAGTGAGTCTCAAACTATTAGTATGAGATATTAAAATTGTTGGTCCACAGATCTACTTAAGAGGGAGAATGAATTGGGTATGTTGATCTAAGATTTTGATGGACAATTAAAAGTTGATATTTTTTGTGGAACTAAAGGTTTTATTTATTAAATGTTTTAGTTTATTAATTCTAATGATGAAGATATGATGACAAATAATGAATGGATGCTAAAAGATGATGACAAAGATGATGAACGATTAAGAGGTTGAAGAATTTGAAGAACCTAGAAAAAACAACTCAGGTTAAATTCCAACTCTTAATATTGAAATTAGGATCACACACGGCACAAAATATATATATATATATATATATATATATATATATATATATATATATATATATTATATATGTGTATTTTTTATAGGATTCTAATTAGTTAAATTATTTGCTCCTATGTGTAATTGAAAAAGAAATATTGATAATTGATTAAAATTGAATATAAGTATTTAGTGGAACTAACCGAGAAAATAAATCGGTTAAAGGGGCGAAAACGTTGATCAGAATGAATTCAAAACGAATTAAGGAGAGGATCCCAGCATTGACAAGTCGACAGGTAAGTCGACTGGAGCATAGAATATGAAGTCTCTGAATCGATAAGTCGACAAGTAGGCCAACCGGAGCTTAAATGGTAAACTCTCTGAATAGATAAGTTGACAGGAAGGTCAACCTATGACTAGAAATGTAACTCTCTGAATCTTTAGGTCAACAGATAGGTCTACCAATGGGCGATGGATTTTTGGGTTTGCTACATCTTGAATTGAGTGGTCGACCGGTGACCCTTGGTCAGTCGACGTATGGGACTGTTTCAGGATATTGTGGAATTCCGAATTTTATTCTAATAGTAGCCATTACTAGCCGTTTTATGGTTAAGATTCACGAGATATTTTGGGGATTTGATGTTATTTGAGATATGCAACATATATTATAATATCCCTATAGATTTGGTTCATTAAGTTTGAATATTTTTCAATTTGGTACATGTAATTCTTTCTATCCTATTTAATTGTGATTGAGAAATATTTGAGGGACTTAATTGAGAAGTTTAAAAGCTATAATTAAGTTATTTGAACCAGGATGGAGTCTTAATAATATAAGGGGTCTATAAGAGCAATTAAATGTCATAACAAGTGGGAACTAGCCGTTGGCAAGCTTATTTTATTCCCTTTTATATAGACCTGCATTTTATATATTAGAGTGAGTGATCAAGAGAATTATACTGAGCTTTCTAAGAGTAATCATATTGATTGAGTTGTAAAATATTTTCTGAGAGTTATTTTTGAGAATTATTTGTTGTGGATTATTGCTGCTACCGATCTGAAGTTTCATTGCTATCATTATTTTTCGGTGGATTCCGGGTGAGATCTTTCCAAATTACTTTCTATTTAGTATTGCTTGATTATATTTGAAATTTGATCTTTGAAATTTTTTTGTGATTTTTTCTTGAAAAATATTTTTGAAACAATTTCTTGAAGAAATTTGATTACGTGCTCAATTACGTGCTACCTATTTTTTTTTTTAAATCTGATTTTGAATATCTCACTTTTTTTATCGCTAGTTTTGGGATATTAATTGAGTTCTAATTTATTTGGGGTGGCAGAAGTTTTGAGTGAGAAAAATCACTTATCAATTTGTAATTGGTGAGTTGAGTGACGGATTGAATACTATTGGGAGTATTTAATTTAAGGGTAGTTGGTTGCAGTCGCGTTATATAAAGAGATTGCGGTAGTAATTCTTCTTTGATTGAATTGATTTGTGAGTAATTTTGTAACAGTTCGATCCTTACCGGGTAAAAGGATATTTGGAGTGTTTGTGAGGTTTTGATTCTTTAGCCTAAGGTATTAGGTTATTCTTGAGCCTGAAAAAAGTAGATTTTATTCCTGAGCTTGGAAAAAAGAATTTGTAAAGGTTGATTCTGAGCCTGTGAAAAGAATTTTTGTGAGGGTTTGGTTCTTACCTTTAAAGGAATCTTAAGTTTAGTGGGTGCGACTCTCCGTGGAGCTCGGGGGACTGGTTTAGCCAAGAGTAGCTTGGTGAACCAATATAAATTTCTAGTGTACTGTTATTTTTCATTATTTATTTTTATTATTTGGTGTGCACCTAGTTGATATTATAATTCCGCTGTTATATAAAGATAATAATTAATTTAGGATTAAAATTAATTATTTGAATTTTTTGAAGTATTTTCTCTGATAATTTTTTTATCTACCCAATTCATCCCCTCTCTTGGGTAGCTCACTGGGCCAACATGGTACTTTTATAAAAATTTAAACAATTAATATATCAAACACACAAATTACCAATTTTCCTAACTGGTTGTTTTATTGAGTTATAACAAAAACATGTTTATCTAAATGTACAACCAAACAACCAAATATAGAAAAATCAAACATAACGATTTATTCTGGTTCGACAAACTAATCTTACCTGCATCCAGTCCCCGAGCTCCACAGGATTTTTGCAATCCACTAGCCATGATCCATTTTCTAGGTAGGAACCAAATCCTTCCAATCTTTTTCACAAATTTAGGACTAATCTAATTCTTTTCCAGGCTTAGAATCAAACATTTACAATCTTTGTTTTACTAGGCTAATGAAGAACTTAATTCCTTTACAAGTTAATCAAACCTATCCTGATTAGATATCTACCCAATGTGTCTAATCCTCTCAAACTCACCAAATACAAAAAATAAATCAATTTTTTTTTTCTACATGAGCTTCTATCACCTCAAATCAATATATGGTCAATTAATGACTTGATACTATATATAAAAATATGTGTGAGAATACAAATGTGATTATACCACAGAGATTATAGAAATCAAATTATCATATAAAACATCGTTTCACATAATATTTCAAGATATTCAAAAATAGAAAACATTTTTTTAGGAAAAACTCATTTCACAAGATATTCAGGATATTTAATAATGAAAAGGAGATTACTACAAGCTCAATCAAAATATATTAATCAATTAAAGCACAATTAATTTGAGCAAGTAAATAAGAACAATCTCACTGAGATTAGATCAAGCATAAGACTCAAACCCGGAATAGCAAGGACAACACTTTCTTTAATTAAGAATATTCTACAAAAAAAATTCTTCAAAAATATTTTAGAGTATGATATAATCTCTCCTTTTAGTACTTTGAAATATATATATATATATATATTCTTGATGATGTTCTTGATTGATTTAAAATGAAATTCCCAGGTTCATATATATTATGCCTATAATGGCTAGTTTTCAAAAGATATATTAAAAAATATCATATATAGACCACATATATCATATAGATTTATAATAGCCATATTTGACTAAATATATAACTTTTAAAACTCTCAATTTAATCCCAAAAATAATTTGATCTAAGTCAATCAAAGTATGAATTTTTTTTTTATCACAAAATCATAAAGTATATGGACTAAATCGTAAGGTCAATTAAAATCACATAAATATCTCCAATATCTTTGACTCCAAATATTCTCTACCAAAATTCATCCAAAATAATAATATTTAAATTCAAAATTGCAGGTCTAATTATAAGAATTTCAAAGATATTCTATAACGGTTATTTCTCAAAGAGATGGTATAAAAAATTACTCATTTAGACCCCTTATTTTAATTTAGCTTACAATGGCTAGTTTGACCATATATTATCCTTAAAAATGTTTCAGATTAGTCCCCAAAAATATTTTGATTTAAACTCTATAAAGATATAAAGTAGTTCTATAGGTAAAAATCACATAATCAAAGAAAATGTGGACTAAATATTAAGATCTTCAAAATATATAATATATCTTTGAAATATAGTCAAAATCCATTAAAATATAATTTTAAAACTTTTAAATCCATGAAAAATGGGCAGAAGATCTTTTAGAACGTTCTGGTCAAAGTTGTTGAAAACAAATAGTAGGTTGACCGGCTACCCTCTTGGATGACCAGTTGCCCTTGTAACGGTTCGTTTTTCAACCATTAGCAACCTCATCAGTCAATTGGATGTCAACCGCCAAAACAACATTCAGTATCTCCCAGTCGACTGGTCGTTTTGTCGGTCGACCGTTCAGATCAGAAGCTTAAGGTTTAGCATACTGTATCTCTCAGTTGACCAGCCATTTTGTCGGTCGACTCTCCAAGCCTGAATTTCCTTCTTTTCTATTTTTAAAATATTTTCTTGATCAACACTTTATAGAGAAAAGATTTAGATTCTTAAATTTATCACTTCTTACCATGATACGCATAATTTAATCAATTTAATAAGTATTGTGCGTGATCCTAATCAGGTTACATTAAGAGCATAAAAGAATTGAGTTGTTTTTATCTAGCAATACAAAAAATGCACTTCACTTGAAAAATCTTCTATATCCTCATTGCAACCAACTTGATCATCCTAAAAAAATCTCCGTGAAAAACGTTCTTTTCTCGTTATTGCCCATTTGGAACTATTATCTAAATCATTCGATAAAATCATTAGTTCCACAAAACATCAACGCTAATTTGTTCATCAAGACATCTAGGGTCAACAAAAACAACCACGAAAATACTTGCTAGTATAATAAGAGACCAAACGTGATCATATTCAATATCCTACTAGGTAGTTTTAGTCAATGTAAAGATGGTATGTTTGAGATATGATTGTAAATATGATATTTTGACTTTATATATATGAGTTACTATATTTTGATAAAACTAAGTGTTGTATTATAGTCACGTAACCTCAAATATATTCATTAGGTATAGTGAGACATAAATATAAATATACGAGTATAAAAGATATAATCCATCACTCTCAGTAAGGAAGTATGTGTCCTACGTGATTCAATTTAATATAATTTACTTGGTCAAAATTGTATGTCTGATTGAGATGAAATTCTAATTGTTGTTACAAAGAATTATATTATCAATCCATGTACTCATGATTGGACTAAGATTTTTGAATTTCTTCATACCATGTTTGTTCCTTCGGTAACATAAGATAAACAGATCATATAATACGAAATTTATACATGAAGTTCTATTGGTGAAATTCCTATCAATTGGTAACTATGATATATGGATAATAGACATGATTCACAACTAGACGAGACGCTTTGGGGAAAGTGTTTTTTTTTTTTTTTTTTTTTCTAAAAGAAAAAGATTAGAATTGATTGATTTTTAATTAATTCCTTAATTATATTCACCATCCAAATTTGGGTATGAAGGTAATGCGTGATACACAATAATGGAGCTCCCAAATAGGCTTAATTTCTAGGAGAGGATAGGGAGCTCCCTTGTGCTACAGAACCATAAGCTGGCAGCATTAGGGCAAGCCTCAATTCTCCATATGCACTTCTCTCCAAAATGAGTTTCCTCCAAACCAAACAAGGGAAAGAGAATCCACAAAAAAATCACTCCCGCCTCTCTTACGAACCAAACATCTCTTGGCACAAAATGGGTGGTTATTCCATAAATTCTGACTAGGAAATTCTTCCAAAAGAATGAATTGAGGTGTTAAAACAAATAGTTAAGTAGTTAATACAAGAGGGCAGATTGTGACTTTAAAGCTAGCTCGAATTCTTCTTTTTCTTCAAGTCAATTGAGTCCGAAGGCCTGAAAGATTTCTCGACAAGGCCAGCAATGGGCAGCTTCAAGTCGAAAGTGATATTCTTGAGGACCAATGATAATGCGTTCACATCCGACATGGCTCTGTGAGCTTTATCTACTGTGATTCCATAGTACTGGCAAAGGGCTTGCAACGATGCTTTCGAAGGACACTCCGATCCTGATAGCATCATCAAAACAAAGTCAATATATATTTATATATAAAGAGGGAGAGAAAGAGAGAGAGAAAGAGACCTTTCATCACTTCACGCGCTAGAGGCAGAGTGTCCACAAACAGCCAGTCAGGAGGAATTTCAAAGCAGCAGCGACTAAATTCATTGGTCAAGAACGGGACATCAAAGCTACGGGCATTATGAGCAGCAAACAATACATAGCCCCCAGGTTTCTGGCGACTCTTCACATACTTCATTAGAATGGGTATCAGCTCCTTCATCCTAAATTGGGTTCAAAGAGCAAGACCACAGCATTTATTCTTGCTAATTAAATGGATTATACTTGATACCTCACATTAATAAAGCAAGTACAGAAAGAGCAGCTAATTAGAGATAATACAAAGAAACAAAATCCCAGAAATAGTATCTTCATCTATGGTGGTAAGACCCGAGCGGAGTCAGAATACACAATGGGTTGTTGCCCCTTTTTCACAAGGAAACAAAACCGAAATAACAAATAATTCTATGTTTGCTCATAGATCATGTCCCTAAATCCGTCCCAACTGTTTATGTGCACACAAAAACCTTCAGATTCTTCTCCATTATTAGAAAAGAGAAATAGTTCATAGGAGAGACAAGGATGTATGCTTTATTATAGAGAGCAAAAATAAGGGGAATTCTTAGGTTGTTCTTGAAATAAGTCAATTACATTATATTTTAGTCCTTCAAATTAGTCGGATTCATGTCATATGAGTTCTAACAAAGTTTTACATTGGCTGTTAATTACCTAACAAAGTTCTAACTCTCCTTTATCTGGGTTTGGGACCGGATGTGTAAAGAATAAAACATAAAACACACACAAGTGGAATCTATATGGTTTTAGAATATTGGGTGGTAATAAAGAACCATGTTCAGAAAGTGTGACAAAGATCATGATGTTAAGGTGGATGAGTGGTAAAACCAGGATGGATAAAATTAAGAATGAAATTATTAGGGAAAAGTCGAGCATAACACCCATTGACGAGAAGATGAGAAAAAATCACGACAGTTTGAATGCGTACATAGAGGACTCATAGAGATAGCAACGAAAAGATATGATGTAATTTAAGTGGAGGGTGCTACAAAAGGGACATTTAGGTATAAGAAAACTTGGAACAAGACAATTTGAAAGGATTTAATGGCCTTTAACTTGATTGATGGGATGACCTTGGAATGATCTCTATGACGCAAATGGATTCAGGTAACCGACTCTACTTAAATGGGACAAAGACTTTGTTATTGTTGAATTTTCTAGTCCTTTAATTAATATCAACTAGATTCAAGAGTTGATCTCAATTATATGTTGAAGTTGTATTTGATATCACAATTAAAGTTAACAAAAGATGGATAAGGACTAAAAAATATGTAGCTCTACAAATAGGATAAAAAAATTTGACAAAAATAAAGAAAAGAAAAAAGAGGACCATCTAATAAAAACCATAAAAAAAAAAAAGAAGAAGATTCCAGGATACAGATAAGCAAGATTTGTAAGCAGAAATTGAATGATAACTAAACATGATACCTCGGCACACCAGATCTTCTAACCATATAGGTTGAAATGCCATGAATATTTTTATTGCGTACTGGGCGTTCGGGATTCACTAGAGTATGAAAATCACTGTTTTTACCCCCTGCAAGATCCTGCAGTGCAATCTCGATAATGCGTTCGTTCTGCCTGCTAAACCCAGTGGTCTCGATATCAAACACAATAACAGTAACAGGTGCGACCAACTCTTTGTCCTCGGCAATCTTTTCTTGAATATCACAGTATTGAATTCTCTCCAATTCATTACTTTCTGACTTTTGTATATTTAATTTCATGCTTGTTGAAATTGTTCCTTCGTATATTCCATTTCTCGTGCTTCTTGTTTTGCTACTTACACTCTCCTTGTTTTGTCCTTCTGTTTTGGTGTTAACACTCAGTCTACTCCATCTGATATGGTTTCCTCCTTCGATCCCATCTACTTTGGAACTACAAGAACTAAATCTATATCTATTTCCACAGTTCCTACTTAAATTCTGAAAACTATCCCAATAAGAAGTAGCGAATGTATGAATTCTGCATCTGGGAACCTGCAAGAGTGAGTAGCACATTGCGACTGTCCTCATCTGAACCCAATAACTAGAACACGATAAGATTCAAACTGATGAATATTTTTTTTTTTGAATCACATGACCATTATATTTAACCTGCAATGGAGTTGAAGCAAAATCAATCAGGTATATATTGAATGAATCTCCAAACTCCACAATGAATATTATTTAAAAATAAAAATCAGTGCTTAGAACTTATCAACCCAGGAGGTGTTAGTCTGGTCGGCAAGGGGAGGTGCCCCTTTCCTTGTCAACCAGGGTTCGACTCTCCTGGGAGGCAGTCGAGAAATTAAATCTTGAATTTAATGCATTCAGGCCGATGTGGGGGATTGCACCATTAAGATCGTCCGAGGAGGTGATTAGTCGAGATGCGCATAAGTTGTCCTAGACTCACCTTACCGTTTAATTAAAAATAAAAGTTCTCAGAACTTATCTCAGTAGAGTAACAGACTTTAAAAAACCGAGTAATTCAAAGTTCATAACAGATTTTCACGACTCACAAACATGAAAATCATAATAAAAAATTGCAAAGATCACAATTTGAATGACAGGAGTAATCATAATTCTAAGGTTTGTTCTCCTTTAGCCTAAATATCATAATCCGAAACTATCAGACGACAAAGCTTCTTGAGGAAAATATTCACAGAATATATCAATTAAAACAGTAAGATGATTAACGGAAACTACTAAAGAATTGCGAAACTTATAATGAAGTTAAAATTGAAGTCATGGAAAGAAGAACTAGATCAAACACCTGATTGACAATATATATGATAGTAAGTTAAACCGAAAGCCATTACCAAATTTCCAAATAGAGCTCTTAATTGCGGACACAAATGGTAATAGAATCAAACGCACATTGAAATCTTAAATGGACAAATAAATACCTCATAAATAAGGTCAGATAAGATGGAAGAGGACATGCCTGGCGCTTGATTTCAAATGCGAAACCACAAACCTTTGGGCATCAGAGAGGGCTTATTCAATCCTCGAATGAAGAATGCCAGAGTAGTATAAACATAATATATATATATATATATATATAGAGAGAGAGAGAGAGAGAGAGAGAGAGAGAGAGAAGATACGGATTAGTGGATTGTGGAGCGAGAAAGGAAATCGGAGCTGATTCAGGTGAGGAGTTGAGGAAAATTGAAGAAATCGAAGTTAACCCCCCATAAATGCGGATCTAGAATCCGGATCCATTTCCTCCGGGCCCAATATCCGCCTCACGTTACCTAATTATTCCTTCCTATTATTTGATTAAATTTATCGCTGAAAGTCATTTTCTGTCAAAATTGAATCCTTTTAATTTTGTATTAATTTACACTTGACACCCTATTATTTCAATTTTATCATTTTTGATCCTTAATGTTTCAAATTGGTGCTGAATTGGCCCTTTTTTCCCTGAACCCAGCCAATTTTAAAGCTAAAATGAGCATCAGCTTAGCAGTAGCATGCGGAGCAATTTGTTTGGAATAACAACTTAGAAGAAATAGAAAGGAAAGGTAAATGTTAAGTAGCATTTGCAAGCATAAGATTAAAGTATGAATTAAGTGTAAATATTTGATTAAAAATTTAGAATTTTAATTGTATTCATTTTTAATTTTAATTTTGCAAAACTAAATAAAACTAAATGATAAAATACCTGGAAGTGGATCACTAGACATGTCAGCTTTGGGATCGGGGAGCAATGGATTGCTGGGGTTTCTCACTGTCCCTCGGTCTGATTCTTGTAAAACAATATACCACGAGTGAATCTGCCAGCGTTGCATCTTCGGTGTGAAAATCAATCGAGTGTACTAAGAAAGAGTACAGTAATGTAGTAAGTGCGTAAAATAGTGTAAGCTTAGCGTGCAAAACAACGTATCTCAGATTTTTAAGGTTTCTGACCTTTATATAGGAAGAAAGGAGACTTGTTTGATAAGTCTTTTCTGATTCTCTGGGTACTGTTGTTGTAATGGCACGAATTTCGATCCCATTTCCATAGAGATGGTTGCGATGGTAGGCGCAGATCGTGGGAGTGTTTTGGTAATGGTTATTTCCTTTATAGGAGAGGTGGCTTTGACCGCCTTTGGAGCGGGAGTGTGTGGCGCTCGGATTGTAGGTGGAGTGACCAGGGTCAGGTCTGGAGATGGGGCCAGACCGATCATCCAATTATGGAGTTCTAGGACTGGTCGTGTGTTTGAGGACACGTGGCGCCCTTGTAGCTTGAATTTTCCCTCTTCACTTGTATTTAATTTTTTGGGAGAAATTTAGTGGATTGGTGTAAATAAATCAATAAAAATATTATATTAAAAATAAATGTGATATTGTAATAAATAGGGGTTGCTTTGTGTGACCCCTTGCCTCTAAATTCCAAAAAGAGAAAAAAAAAAAAAAAAAAAGAGTTGAAACGAAATAAAATAAATAATATCTGAAGGTCGTGATGGGTATCGTGGGAGTATTTTAAACGTCTAAGCAAGGAATATTTGGTTTCTACTCCTACAAGAAAAGATAACAAATTGCTTGAGGCGGATGAATTTTGGTTTATAGGGTATTATGTTTTTTAGTTCAATAAAGTAAGAATTTAAAAAAAAAATAAAAAATCAGTGAATTAAAATTTCATTTTGCAGTTTAAATTAAATATGACCTTGGGTATTTTTATGTTTACACCCTTTTTTTATTAACCATACACCTCATAAAACAAAAATAATTTTTTTTTAATTAATTACCATTTTATCCTTTAAATTACTAAAAAAATATATATACTTTTAACTTTATATATATATATATATATATTATTCCTTTCACTTTTCTTTCTTTCCCCTTCTCTGGCCCTCACCACGCCAGCATTGGCGTTAGCACCGTGCTGACAATAAAGTTAGTTTCTCTCTCTCTCTCGTTTGCTCGTCTCCTAACTCCCGATTCCCCACCCTCTACAGAGAGAGAGAGAGAGAGAGAGAGAAAACAAAGGGTTGGGGCTGTTGGAGAGGGAAACGGATGAGGTGGTGTCATTAATGTATTTTTAAGAAAAACTAAGTGGTATAAAAAGAATTAATTTTAAAATTTATATATTTTTAAAATTAGGGTGTAGATTCATGAATGGAGGTATACATATAGAATTACCTATCATCTTGTTTGTTTTTATTTTTTAGAACAACTTACGAGGCATTATAAAACCAATTTTTGTAGTGTACTTGGTGATAAGCTATTCTAGATTTCTTTACCCTAATATAAGATAAATAATCTTTACTGAGAGGTGTTAGTTTGATTGGTAAAAGGAGGTATCACATTTATTTGTCAATTAGAGTTCGACTTTCTTATGTAGTATTTTAAGAATTAAATCTTAAATTTAATCTTGAATTAGACTGATGTGGAAGAGTGTGCTCTTAAGATCATGCAGAGAGATAATTAAAGTAAATTGATCATGGAAAACCCATTTAACTAAAACTTACCTTAGCAATGCCCTTTTTCCCAAACTAACCCTTTTGTGGGAATTTTACCAGAAAGGCTCTTCCCAAATATTTTTTTCTTTTTTGGCCAAAAATTAGTATTCCTATGACTGATTTTTAGCCTTTTGTTAAATCTGTTTTCTTACACCTAATTTTCCCTTTTTTTCTTCCTTTCAAAAAGCTAAAAATCGGTTTTGTAAAAATCAATTTCAAAAAAAGTTTTATGCGAAAATCAAATTCCCTTCTTCAACCCTACGAGAAATGCATTTTAGTTCTTAACACTTTAATTATAATTTTAAAATAGAAATACTGAAATCACATATATAAACATATTTACCTTAAATCAATAAAATGAATTTAGAAGATCTGTTTCTTTAAAAAAAAAAATTCAGCACAAAAAACGAATTTTGAATATCCGTTTATATGCTTTTTATTTTATTTTATAAAATCATAAAAATGGAGATCAAATCTCCGTATTGATCTTCGTTTCTTCATCGAAAATTAGAAACGAAGATCAAATCTCCGTTTCTAAGAAAAAATGGAGATTTGTTTGCATTTTTTTCCCTCATCTCTCAAAACCCTAATCCTCCTTCCCCATTTTGTTCCTTCCCAAAACTAGAGCCACCGCCCTCTCCTCTCTCTTCCTCTCCCTTCTCCATTTTTGGGCTTCTTCTTCCTACTCCTTTCTCCATTTCTTCCTCTCCCTTCTACTTTGGTCACTCAGCACTCGTCGCCGTGTTTTCAGTGCCGCTCAGCCTTCACCGTTGCCGATCCTTCTCATTTTGCCAATCGTCGTCTCCTTTTGGTAAGGTATTACATTTTCCTTATCTTCTTCTTCTTCTTTCAAAAAATCATTATTTTTTTGTTTATATATTTCGATTTTAATCAGAAAATTTGTTTATATTTCGATTTTAATTAGGATTTATGCCTCTCCAGTTTTGTTCACAAGTAGTTTTTTTTTTCAATGGCAATATTATTTTTTTTTGCTAATTATTAAGTGTTTAGATTTGTGTTTTTATACGTATATGTATTTATGTTTGTGTTTAGGGTATAGGGTTTGTGTTAATTAATTAGATTTTTTTTTTTTTTTTTAGATTTCGGTTTTATTTTTTAATCTAAATTTTTGTTTTTTATTTTTATTTTTTTATTTATGTTAGTAACTAATAGATTGATTTTATTTATATGTTTCCAAGCCAAATTTGGTCATTTTCGAGTGTTCTTGTAGTGTTTTAATTCATTTTTATTCGTTTTTATGTAAATCAGGTGTTAGGGACGAAACGGTTGAAAAATGAACAAAGTGGCCAACTAGCAGCTTATTCGTTGCAACGAGATGACCATCACTGCAGCGCCAGCATCATAGGGCCACCGGCCCTTGATCACTGCAGCAAGCACATTGCTCGCTGCAGCGATCATAGGTTAGTGGACCTTCTGACTCTTCTTTACTGTAACGAATTCTTTCTTGCTGCAGTGACCAAGCAACAGCTGACACCGCGTTTTCTTGATATTTTTAGGATATTTTTTTATCCCTATTTATATCCACCCATTTCCAACCTTGCCAAGAACGTTTTTAGAGTTCCTAGAAGCCCTAGATTAGACCTAAGACGAGAAGAACACATTTGGAGAAGCGAAAACATTCTTGGAGCGGATTTTGCGGAAGTGGAACTATCCAATTTACAAATTTGTTTTACTTTCTTTGTTTCTCTCTTATTTCTAAACTTTGTTGATTGTATGATGATGTTATTCTCATATATTGTTGAATATTCGGTTATGATCATGAGTGGCTAAGTAGTTATTATCTCGGGATTGATTAGTCATGAATCTACATGTTTGAGTAAATCTGTGTTTCATTAACAGTTGTTCAACTACATTAGATTGTGTTTACCATTTTATTACATCCATAGTATGATTTGTATGATATTGTGGTTGGTTTGATAATACAGGGTTTGACACTTGGGAGAGGTAACCCCGGATTCGAACTAGGGTTAAACACAACATGACGTTCTAATGTTTTGGGAGATTATTAGAACGTGTGCAATCCGTGATATTGGGGCAAGACTCATGTAATCGTTTAGATGCTAGATAAGGATATCGGTGTTGACACGGTTGTATATTTACTCACTTTACACTTGAGAGAGGTAGTGAGTGAGTTTTCGATACCTAGATTATCGGATAAATTGAATACCGTTAATGTAAACTAGACTAAATCAAACATGTATTAATGAACGAAATTAATCCCTAGGTAATCCGTTTTCTTAGAATTAATCCCAAGCAATTTAGGTTTAATTAGTTTTCAAATAGCAAACACATTTCAAATCTTGAAATGTCTAGATAAAATTGAGTTATGTCAATTGTAGTACTTAACTAGTTCTAACAATAAATCCTAGTGGACAATACTCGATCTTTGGATCCACTTTATTAAAACTTGACCTCGTGTACTTACGAGTAAAATCAAAGCGTAAAAATATTGCAACAAGTTTTTAGGGTTGTTGCTGGGGACTTAAAGTTATTACTTAAGTTGATATTACTACTAAGTAGCTCAATATTAATCTTGACGTTCTTTTCTTTTATTTGTTTTGTTTAAATCATTTTAATTTGTTGTGGTGACAAACAATGCATGCGACATAGCCGAAGTTTTGAATTCCTAGCTCTTGATTCGGAGATTGAACGTACATTGAGGAGGCTAAGGAGAGAGAGGAGAAATCGAACTCAAGAAATGGTCGACGGTAGTGATGATCATATGCCACGACAACCGCCGATGCCTCAAGCGCTACCGGAACAACCACCGAAACCGGAAGTTCAACAACAGCAGGTACTTAGGAATTACTATCGACCTGTCATGTTTGATAACTATTCAGGGATCCGGAGGTAGACGATCCAAACGAACAACTTCGAGTTGAAGCCCGTCCTGATCAACATGGTTCAACAGAACCAATATGGAGGGAATCTTCATGAGGATCTAAATATCCATCTTGCAGCATTCTTGGAGATTTATGACATCGTGAAGATTAATGGAGTCGCGTAGGATGTCATCTGGCTAAGGCTATTCCCATTTTCCCTTCAAGACAGAGGCAGGGGTTGGTTTCAATCTGTCCAACCAGGGAGCATCTCAACTTGGGAGGAACTAGCTCAACGGTTTCTCACTAAGTTCTTCCCTCCTTCGAAGACATCATAGTTGATAAGCAAGATTTCTCAATTTCGCCAACGGGATTATGAGTCACTTTTCAAGGCGTGGGAGCGGTTCAAGGATTTGTTGAGAGAGTGCCCCCAACCTCGGTATCAAGATTGGTTTCAAACCCAACTCTTTTACAACGGGTTGGATGAACAAACAAGAATAATTGTGGATGCCGTATCTAGAGGTTCGTTGTTATCCAAAATTCTGAACAAGGCTCAAGCACTTTTGGAAGAGATGGTGGCCAATAACTATCAATGGCCTAGTGTGCGAAGTATGGGACGAAAGGGAGCCGCCATTCATGAGGCCAATCCGCTTGCTACCTTGTTGGCCCAAGTGTCAAAACTCACAGAGCAACTAGTCGATTTCTCTACCAGAGGTGCCTCGTCCAGTTGAGAAATGGAAAATGTGGCAATTACTTCGCAACCGGGGGTCGATAGTGAGTTTGAGGAATGTCACTTTGTCAACAATTGGGCCTATACCTTTAGGCCGCCAACAACATCCCAACTCACTACCACCCCGTAATTCGAAATCATGAGAATTTCTATTATGCAAACAATCAGAATACATTGTGACCTCCTCCTGGATACTCTTCGCAATCCTAAGGATATCAGCCGCAACTATAAAGCCGTCCTATGCAACAACAAATGGTGGAAAGAAATAAGCCACCGTTGGAAGATTTGGTCGGCTCGTTCTTGAAGGAGACGCAAAATATTATGCGGGAAACGTATAATAGGCTCAACAAGCATGAGACGAGGCTTAACGATATTGAGACAATGTGCACCAATATAAACACAACTGTACAGTCGTTAGAAACTCAAATTAGTTAGCTCGTTAGTACCATAAAAGGGAAAACCTAAGTGATATGGAAACTAACCTAAGGGAGTGCAAAGCCATCACCTTGAGGAGTGGAAAGGAAGTAGAAGCACCAATGCCAAAGGAGGATGAGCCAATGAAGAAGATTGATGTTGAGAAAAAACCATTTCGGTTGAGGAGAAGAAGGAAGCTCCACGGGTAAATCCGGGATCCATATTTTTTTCAGGCAATCCACCGATAATCACTCCACATTTTCCATATCTGCAACGGTTTCAAAAGAAGAATTTGGATTCCCAATTTGCTAAATTTTTTGACATTTTCAAGAAAATTCATATCAACATACCATTTGCCGATGCATTGGAACAAATGCCCAATTATGAAGGATATCATGACCAAGAAGAAGAAATTGGAGGAATATGAGACCATCAAGTTAACAGAGGAATGTAGTGCGATCCTTCAATGGAAATTGCCTCAAAAGTTGAAAGATCCTGGAAGTTTCACTATACCGTGCACGATTGGGAAATCTCACTTTGAGAAGGCGCTTTGTGATCTTAGAGCAAGTATCAATCTCATGCCATCATCCGTTTACTGGAAGTTGGGGTTTGGAGATGCAAAATCGACCACGATTTTTTTACAAATGGTGGATCGTTCATTGACCTATCCAAAAGGCATAATTGAAGACGTGCTAGTAAAGGTGGACGAATTCATATTTCTAGTGGATTTTGTTATGTTGGAGATGGAGGAAGACAGGGAGATCCCCATTATACTTGGGAGAACTTTTCTCGCCATCGAGAAGGCGTTGATTGATGTTCATAATGGGAACTTGACGTTGAGGGTAACTGATGATGAAGTGAAATTCAACATTTTCAATACAATGAAGTTTCGGATGAATGCCCAACATGAAATTGAGTGGAAGTGGTGGACTCGTGCGTTAGGGAATTCTTTCATGAAAACTTGAGTCGAGATCCTTTGGAGCATGCTCTCACAAATTTTCTATCTATGGGGAATTTTGGTGAAAAATGCTCAACCACAAATGAAGGTGTTGTGGACTATGTCCTATCTTTGGAAGCTGTACCTAAAGATGTAGTGGATTCGGTTCAAGTGGAGACTCTTGATAATGAAGTTAGTTCGCCCGATCCCTCAAATCTACCTCACGGTGGGTTGATTCTCAAGCAATTACCGGATCACCTTCGATATACATTCTTGGGGGAGAACTCTACCAATCCAGTCACCATCTCATCATATTTGACTCAAAAAGAAGAGAACAAATTTCTTAGCATCCTAAAACGGCACAAATCCGCATTCGCGTGGTCTATTTCCGACATCAAGGGAATAAGCCTGACTATTTGCATGCATAAAATCTTGATGTAGAATTCTTTTAATCCCTCTATTGAACATCAAAGAAGGCTAAATCCAGCAATGAAGGAGGTGGTCTGTGCCGAAGTGTTGAAGTTGTTAAATGCTGGAATCATATATGCTATATCGGATAGTGAATGGGTGAGCCTGGTGCAACTGGTTCCCAAGAAATGAGGCATAACTGTGGTGAAGAATGAGAGGAATGATCTAATTCCCACACAAACCATCACTGGATAGAGAGTGTGCATTGATTATAGAAAGTTGAACAAGGCCATGCAGAAGGATCAATTTCCTCTCCCATTTATAGATCAAATGTTGGATCATCTCTCTGATTATGACTACTATTATTTTCTTGATGGCTATTCAGGCTATAATCAAATAGCCGTTGTATCGGAAGACCAAGAAAAGACAACGTTCACATGCCCGTACAACATATTTGCTTACCGTCGTATGTCATTTGGTCTTAGCAATGCTTCAGTAACGTTTCAACGGTGTATAATAGTGATCTTTTCTAACATGGTGGAAGACATAATGGAAGTATTCATGGATGCTTTCTTGGTCTTTGGTTCATCCTTTGACCATTGCCTTTATAATTTATCAATTGTTCTCAACCGATATGAAGAGAAACATTTACTTCTCAATTGGGAAAAGTTCCATTTCATGGTCAAGGAGGGAATCGTTTTAGGCCATCGGGTCTCTTCAAAGGGGCTTGAGGTGGATCGGGTGAAGATCGAGACAATCGAGGAACTTCCACCACCGATCAATGTGAAGGGAGTTAGAAGTTTCTTAGGCCGTGCCGGCTTGTACTGGCTATTCATCAAAGATTTTTCAAAAATGGTGAAGCCGTTATGCTATTTTCTTTAAAATGATGCCCCTTTCATTTTTTATGATACCCGTGTGGGAGCGTTCAATGCCATGAAGGAGAAATTGATCTCAGCTCCAATTATAGTCGCTCCAGATTGGAATGAGCAGTTTGAGATCATGTGTGATGTGAGCGATTATGCGGTTGGAACTATTTTAGGCCAATGCAAGGAAACGATTTTCCGATCTATATACTATGCAAGCAAAATGTTCAATGATGCTCAAGAGAATTACACCACCACAGAGAAGGAGATGTTGGCGGTGGTCTTTACTTGTGATAAGTTCCGTTCTTCTATTATAGGGTCCAGGGTGATAATATATACGAACCATGCTCCCATTTGGTACTTATTTGCAAGAAAGGACGCTAAGCTGCGTCTAATCCGGTGGATTCTCTTGCTTCAGGAATTTGATGCTAAGATTCAAGACAAGAAAGAGAGTGAGAATATGGTAGCCGATCATCTCTCCCAGATCGTGTTATAAGATGTTGGTGATGATTCATGTATCATGGAAGTTTTCCCAGATGAGCAATTTATCAATATTAAAGCTAAAATTCAATGGTTTGTGGATATAATCAATTATCTCGCATGCAAGGTGTTGCTGTCGGACATATCAAGTGCCCAAAGAAAGAAATTCCTATTTGATGTGAAGTATTATATGTGGGATGACATGATATTGTTCAAGAAATGAGCCGACCAAGTTATCCGACAATGTGTTCCAAAAGAGAAAATGGCAAGCATTCTATATCATTGCCACTCATCACCATGTGAGGGCATTTTGGAGCAACACATCCGGCCGCTAAGGTGCTTTAATTAGGTTTTTACTAGCTGACTCTTTTCTGTGATTCATATACATTCATAAAAACCTGTGATCGATGCCAAAGGTCGACAACATCTCAAGACGGCATGAGTTACCCTTAACATCCATTCTCGAGTTGGAACTCTTTGACGTTTAGGTGATTGATTTCATGGGACCATTTTCTCCATCCTTTGGTCAGGAGTATATCTTGTTGGCGGTGGATTATGTGTCAAAATGGGTAGAGGCGGTGGCCACGCCAACCAACGATGCCAAAGTGGTCCTAAAATTCCTTCAAAAGAACATATTGATAAGGTTCGGAACTCCTCGAGCCATCATTAGTGATGAAGGAACCCACTTCTGCAACAAAATGTTTAATACTCTACTGATAAAGTATAGAGTCCGACATAAGGTGGCGCTTCCTTATCATCCCCAAACAAACAACTAAGCCGAAATGTCCAATTGAGAAATAAAATATATCTTGGAGAAGACGATTCACTCTAATTATAAGGACTGGGCAGTGAAATTAGACGATGCACTATGGTCATACCGTACAACTTCTAAAATATCGATCGAAATGTATCCGTATTAGTTGGTATTTGGGAAAGCGTGCTATTTACCAATTGAATTAGAGAACCATGCCTATTAGGGGATAAAGAAGTTTAATTTTGATCTCAATGCTTTGGGGCAATAACATCTCTTTCAACTCAATGAGATGGAGGAATTCCAGAATAAGGCATATGAGAGCGCCAAGTTGTATAAGGACAAAACCAAGAAATGGCATGACAAGCACATTGTCAGGAGAGAGTTCAGCTCGGGACAACAAGTCTTACTTTTTAACTCTCAGCTGAGGCTTTTTCCCAGGAAATTGAAGTCCAGATGGTCTGGACCATTCCGGATCAAATAAGTATTTCCATTCGGCTCTGTTGAATTGGAAGGTAATGACGGACGGATTTTCTGAGTCAACGGGGAGAGAATCAAACATTATTTTGGAAATGAAGAACGAGTTGTGGAGAGAATCTCCCTTGTTGATGATTGATGTGATTCTTTTCAAAGTCCAGCTAGGGACGTTAAATTTAGCACCATTTTTGATATACAACCCACGAGATTGGTTTTTGCCAATTTTTGTTAAAGTAATTTTTTAGAGGTTGAAGTGATCACGAAACAAGTTTGATGAGTAAATAGAGGAGTTCAGATGTTTGGGGATGATATATGATCTTGAACAAGGAGAAATAGTAGAATGACAACGAAATGGTAGGAGATTGTTTGAAAAAATTGTAGAAAGATAGAAGAAGGCCTGCAGGACTAAATTCGCTGCAACGAAAGATTTCTCGCTGCAATGACTAAAAGGTAGAAAGCATTCTGCCCCTTCATCGCTACAACGAGAAAATCATTCGCTGCAGCGATAGCGTCCCTGTTTCGATAAATAGGGGCGCCGTTCGTTATATCCCTATTTTCAAAACCCTAACTCCCAAAATCCTTCTCCATTTTTTTTCTCCCAAACCATTCAAACCACAAATCCATCATCCTAAAACTCAAAAACAAAGATCCCTACCACAAATCACCCACACAATCGCATTTAAAACCCTAACTTCATTGGTTCCAGGGTTGGAGTTCAAAGTGGAAAGATCTTTAATTTCCAACCATTGGGCACTCAAAAAGTCGTCAAGTAAGTTGTTTTGCAACGCCATTATACTTGTGTGTTCACAATCTTGTAGTTGATTTGAAGATTGGTTGAGAAGTTGAAAATTTGGTGTGAAACCCTTGGTTCCCTATTGCGATTTTCATGCTACTGTGATTTGTGTCGATTTTTGTAAAGACCAACTTTGTTTTGTGGTGGTTTGATTGTTGGATTCTAGATTTGTTGAGAAGTTTCAGCATTTGTGTTGAAATCTTGCGGATTGTGTCTTGCCATTTGGGGATTGTTGGTGTTCTTGAAGTTGTAGGTTCAAATTGTTGAATTGGGAAGATCCACATTGTGAATTAGTGGCCGATTGTTGTGTGTTGAATCGAAAAGCTATGCCGAAGAAAGCCATTGCCAAACGACGAATGGGTGAGGGATCTAGTTCACAAGCTGCCGATACCGCATGGGATTATGATTCAAGCCAACTCGTTTCAAAACAGGCGGAACAATATTTCAACAAATTTGAGCACAAACGCAATTGCATTCGTGAGTGCGGTGTAGGACCTTAAATTTTTGCATACACATAAATTTAGTTTCATTTTAGAACATTTAGAAAATAACGGGGTAGAATGTGTTATTTTTAATTTAATTAACAATTTTAGGGGTGGATTCGTAATTTTGAGAACATTAAATTTTGAAATGGGCTTAAATAATAACCTTAAGAAAATTTAAGGGAGGTTAATGTATTTTGGAAAAAGATAACATATATGTATGTATGTATATATATATATATATATATATATATATATATATATATATACAAACGAGAGGAAAGAGGAAAAAAAAAAAAAAAAACCACACGTAGCCACACGCTCAACTTTCTCCCGCATGCATATATAAATTTATGCACACACACTTCACAAGGGTCTAAAAAGAAGAGGAGATTAGGAAAACAAAGAAAGTGGGCTGACAGAGGTAGGTTATGAGTGTCGCTATTTCTCCGGCGTAGGCGTGTGTGCGTGTTGTCTTCATTCATTCGGTGATCGTCGCCAGTGTGTGTGTTGCCATTCGTCCGTCGTGGGTATGTGGGAGTGATTGTGGCTGGGTGGTAGGCAGTGGGCTGTTCTATTCAGGGGCTAGACTGGGTGTGTGTGTTCTGATCGTCAGAATGTGTATGTGTGTTCCTTTGTTCTGTTTGTGTATGTGTGCTCTATTCTGATCAGTTGTGTTTGTATGTGTGTGTGTTGTTCGTGGGTTGATGGTAGTGTGTGGATATATGATCGTCAGTGGTATGTGTGGGGGTCGTTCGTCGTTAACAGTATACGTGGGTGTGGTCGGCGGTGGTCGTGCGTCCAGTGGCATTGGGGTGTCGCCGGCGTATGTGGGTGTGTGTTTCATTGATGGTACGACTGTGAGTGTGTCGTTTGGTCGTCGCTCCGATGGTGTAAGTGATCAGGTGGGCTTTGCGTGTGTGAGCTGTGCAGACGACGGAGTGGGTGGAACGTCAGCGGTATGTTGTCGTTCGGCTGTGAGGATGTGTCGCCGGTGGGAGAGTGAGTATATGTGTTGTGTCGGCCAAACCCAGCAGAATAGCAATAAGAGAGAGAGAGAGAGAGAGAGAGAGAGAGTTGAATCAGGAGTAAAAACCTAGAACAGAAAAAAAAAAAAAAAAAAAAAGAACCATCGCCCGCGGCGGTGAAGAACCATTGAGTCAAACCAGAGAAAGGGAGCGTGTCGCCGCGACGGTGAGGTTCAGCATGCCAAACAGCAAACAGGAAGATAAAGGAGAAAAAAAGAGAAATAAGAATCAAAATTCGAAATACAACTTCTTGGCCTGCGAGCGATTCAGAACAAGTAGAATTTCAATCAGTTATTATTTTTGTCAAATCAACAGTGTCAGTATTAAAATTTCCGTAACTGTAATAATATTCTATTAATCTCTAATTTAAATAAATTCGTATAGTAAATATTAATGTAGCGAAACGAACGAAATAACAATTTTGCATAATTAAATTTGGAGAATAGGAAATTATGAAAATAAAATTTAGGGCCTGCATTGCATGTTAGGTTATTTTAAATAAAATGTTAATTTAGGCTTATCGTTGTTAGGTTCACAGGCGCCAGCGTCCCGGTAGGTTTTGGATAATGATAGTTTTGCAGTGCGGAAATTGAGGTGAGTGTACTGTCTTCTATGTAAATTTACAAATCTTATTTTCGTATAAATTGTAGAAAATGTGCTTATTTTAAATGGACGATTTTGTAACTTATACGGATCAAGTTGTCTTCAAAAGTAGAAAATAATTTTTGTATCAAGTTGGTTTTAAAGGTTGAAAAATGATTTTTGGATCAAGTCGGTTTTAAAGGTAGAGAGTGATTTTTGTCCGACTATGCCATAATTTCTTCTCGTTAGGCGGATATGACCTACAAGATATGGATTTTCTTCTCGTTAGGCGGATATGACTTACGAGATGTGGATTTTCTTCTTGTTAGGTGGATATGACCTACAGTATATGAATTTTCTTCTCGTTAGGCGGATATGACCTACGAGATGTGGATTTTCTTCTCATTAGACGGGTATGACCTACGAGATGTGGATTTTCTTCTCGTCAGGCAGATATGACCTGCGAGATGTGAATTACCTATTAGGCAAAGTCCTGCATGGTGGTTTGACCCGTCAGGAGTGCAAATCCTGCGGGTGGTATGGTATCGTTGCAACTCCCGATCGTGAGGTAAAAAACATCTTATGGTTAGTAGGAAAGGATGTGTGTCTGGGGGGGGGGGGTATTTTATATTATGTTGAAGTGTTTGGACTAGTTGGTTTAAAATACTTGCACGGGTTGATTTAAATATTTGGACTGACTGATTTAAAATATTTAGATTGGTTAACTTAAAATATTGGCATGGGGTGTTTTAAATACATTATTTCTTTACATTGGTGGCAGTTGAAAATTGGTTCCAAAATATGGTATGCGATATATAGTATTATCGTTATATTATTTTATTTCATTGGTGGCAGTGGAGCTGGATTTTCAACCGGGTATGTGGTTATAAAACATTATATTTTGAAAGGTGGTATTTAATAGTTATACTTGATCCATTAAATATTTCGTTTATTATGAAGATAGTACACCAATAAATTTTTTTGGTTTCAGGTACAGCAATTAGGAGTTGGTCCACGACTGGCACTAGGTAGAGTCCGGAGGTAGTGTCGTGTTGAAGGTGAGCCGGTCGGGTGTGAACAGTGGAAGGTTCAGGTATTCTTGTATTTTTGGTTGTGTATATTTGGGACCGGTATATTCTCAATTTTTTAATATGGGTAGATATTTATATTTTGGGAAAAAAAATTTACGGTAGCGTTAGGTCGACGTCACGCTCGGCCTCAGGTGACGAGTGTCGGGGTAGGGTGTGACATGCGACTTCGTCGATCTAGATGATCTTCCGAACAAAATTGCGAATGTGATACGAGAAAGAGATTGGAAGCGCCTATGTTGACAATAGGCCCCAGGTGATGCCATATTGGTTCGTGAATTCTTCACAAATGCCGTAGATTGCGAGAACCACCAGACCATAGTCCGAAATTGTGTGGTAAAGTTTGATGCAGACACTATAAACAAGCACTTGGGATTGCTTACAGAGGAACCAGATGAAGATTCGGATGAGAATTTGACGAAGGCAAATTTGGACCAAGTTATCATGATGATTTGTTAGGAAAATGTATGTTGGTTACATACGAGGCCAGATCTGGCTATTTTCCTATCCAAGTACCTAAACAAATTCCGAAAAATCTGGTTCCATTTCATATGCGCTAAACTGCACCCGACGACTCATTTGACTAATGTTATAAAAGACAAGGCTTGGACTCTATATTCTATTGAGACAAATCAGCCATTAAACATCGGTTTTCTCATCAATTCCACCATCTAATATGCCATCCGGAACACCAAAACTGGCTTACCCTTCTCCTATCTTCTCACAAAGTTATTTCGGAAAGCGAGTGTGGCAATCTTTGATGATAACTTATACTCCCCCCCCCCCCCCCCAAAAAAAAAAAAAAAAAAAAGAAAAAAAAAAGACACTTGGATATCTTAGATATGAAGCAGATATGGAGCATCTAAGTTGAGGGAAGAGATGAAGAAGAAGCAGGGTTATCCGTAACCTAAAGTTTCGGGGTTCCCGTCCGAGAGGAAATTGCGATGGAAAGTTTTCACCAACAAGTGGTGTATCAAGGGGAGCAACTTCAGGCTCTACGTCTTGACGCCGTTGCGATTCGAAATGAAAATGCTAAATTTCGAATGTACCAAGAACAATACAACCAAACAATGCATCAAGCTCTCCAGTACTTCAAAATGGTAGCAGGCTATGATATGAGCGGCTACCTCCCGATGCCTTCATTCCTGGCACATATTCGATAACCACCACACAATCCCTCCCACCCTGATGGCAGTGGGGATGACATTCCTCATGACGGTCAGTAGGAGGTGAGACTTTAATGTCTCACCTCCCAGGTACGTGTTCATAAATCCTCTTCGTTATCATGCTACATGTTTATTGTCGGGATCGCTGTTGGGTCACTATGGACACTGACCAGTCTAAGTTTGGGGGGATGTTTATGTTATGTTTTTGGGGATGTTTAAGTTTTGTTTTGTATGTTTTTTTTTTTTTTTTTTTCTAGTTTAATAACTTTTGTTGGTTATGTAGTTAACTTTAAATAGTTATTAAACATTTTGTAGTTCAAGTTAAATTGTAGTTTAATATTAAGCATGTTTAGTTGTTAATTGTTGTATTATGTTAAGTTTAAATGTTATGTTGTTTAAATTTATGCTTGTTTGTTTAGTATTAGTGTAAGTGTGTTAGTAGTAGTAGTTTTGTGTCTTGAGTTTTGTAGTTTTTTTGGGCCATTACTCGATGATGAAATTATCCCCTAGTTGTTTATCAAAGTCAAGGGTAATGCCCATTCATGTGTGTTTAGTGTGCTTGACATTTCAATTTGGTAGAAGTCATTGTGGATCCTAATTTACACGAGCTCATAGACTCAATGTATTAGTTATCCAATCGATTTAACACTGATTATCCACTAGCCAAGTTCATGATAGTTTTAAGGATTCTAGAACCTAATTGGGGGAAATTCGAGGTGAAATTCTAGGCGAGGTAGTTCAGAAGATATTATTTAGGCATTCATTTTGATTGCTTGAGCCGTTGAAGCCTTCCATGTAATATGTTTTACCCCTTATTACCCTGTCGAAGCCTGTTAGCCATTTCAATTATGAATATATAACAAATACCCTGGCCAATAATTTTTTTTCCAAACCATTGTTGTTGGTAGGGGCATGAAACACGCCGCTACTTACACTCATAAGTATACAAGGTCTAAGTTTTAATATAGTGGATCTTGAAGATCGGATATCGCTCCCACAAAAAAAGTGTGAATAATTGAATACTGCAATTTACGTAGTCTCATGTTATCCTAATGATGGAATACATGATTTAAAATTAAACTAAGCTAAACTACAATTAGTGGGTTAATCTTAACTAAGTTTATTAATTAGGGATTGATTTCGTTCACTTAATACATGTTTCATTTCGTTTAGTTAACAATAACGGAGTTTAGGTATCCGACAATCTCGGTTCGTAAACTCCTCCGCCACCTCTTCCGATTGTAAGACGGGGAAATACGCGACTTGGTGTCGACGAAGAGGTCCCCCTCAATGTATTAATGACTCTAGGCCGTGTGAGTCGTGACCCAACGTCATCGATTGCACACTAACTAACGCCCTCCCGGGTCGTTAGGTCGTAACGATGTGTTTACCCTAGTCTGAATCCAGGGTTACCTCTCCTGAGTGTCAAACCCTAGTTTCTCAAATCCAACCCTAATACCATAACAAGCATACTATGATCTTCATCAAATGATAAACACAATCGGATTTAAAAGCAACAACCATTAAAGAAACATATATTAAACCAAACGAGTATTTACACAACTACATCTTTCCCTAACTAATCTTTAATTAAACTAACATGTTCTTAGCCAATACAACATTAAATCAAGAGGAGATCATCAATATCAACAATAAACATTAAATACAAAGATGCAAACAAGGGAAGAAAAGTCAAATCTCAAAGTAGAGTAGTCCACTTTCACCAAAGAATAATCCTCCCGAGCTTCCTCTTCTCCATTGATGAACTTCATCTTCTAGCTCTTCAAGAAATGGCTAAGAACACCCTCTAAACTAATCTAATCTACTTCCTAAATTATCTAAACCTAACTAAGGTGGAAGGAGCTCTCCAAATATCAACCGGTGCTCTCTCTCACGTCTAAGAGTCTTAACAATTGGGGGAGAAAAGGGTTTAATAGGCAAGGTTTGGAAAATACCTTCAAAATATCTGAAAATAGATATTTCTGCGTAGAGTGTCACCGCCTAAGCGGTGGTTCACCGCTTAGGCGGTGGCTTAAGTCGGCTAAGCTTCTGTCGGATCTTCGCCTAGGCGGTGGCTGCTGGTACAACATTCTGACGATTTCTCACCTAGGCGGTGATTCAGTACTTCAGCACTCCAACATTCTGCCTCTTTTCTGCCTAGGCGGTGGTCTTTATTCACTGAAACCCTATTTTTCACATTTTGTTCACCGTTTCTCCACCGTTTTCACTTTTTTATCACCCTTTAACGTCCCTTCACCTGTTTTACACTAAAACAAACTAAAACACAATTAAATATAACTAATATGCTTGAAAACTAACAAATTTGGTTTCGAAAATAGATAGATTTTTCACACCTATCAATACCCCCAAACTTAGAATTTTGCTAGTCCTCGAGCAAAACACTAACACTAAATTAAACTAACTAACGAACTAACCAACTAAAAATGTAAAATTAAACTAACACGAAAGAAGTATATGCATGTAAATATAAAGTTCAATCTAAATGCCCAATTTGTTCCTCCCTCAACATTCCTAAATCTGAACAAGTTCGGGAAGTAACCCACACCAAGTGGTGTTCTAGAATTTCAACGATCAATATCAATAAAAACTATTCTAGATCCATTTGAAGTGTGTGTGTGTGATCTCAAATGTGTAACTAGTTAAATACCGGATTCGATTATTCAATCGTTAAGCTCATAACTTAAACCGTCGAAGGATTCAGGAAAACTATACGCTTGATTGGAGTTTACTATCTACTAATGTAGGCTTGGATATTCACAGAAATCAATAGGTCTTGGTTTGGCTTTGGAGAACGACCATGGGTATCATTGGAATTAAAAATAGCAAATCGGTTTAATTGAACGATATCCGAGGTAAAATCGCTTGTCGCTATCCTCTCTCATGACCCCACACATTCTTAGAATACAACTCTGAATAAGAAATAAAGATCTTTGTATTCACTTGTCGAAAGAAAATAAAATGAAAACGATATTCACGTTTTTTTTTAACAACATATTCCTAAATTAATTCGACTTATTATAGTTTTAGGAGAGTGCAAAAAGAAGTTAGAGAAACACACCCCCAAACTTATTCAAATTTATAAAATTTTAGGAATATGTAAAAGAAAGAAATTATAGAAACACCCCCCAAACTTATTTTAGGGGCGTGCAAAAAGAAATACGAAAGTGTCAAGTGAATACACTAATACCGAATCAATAAAAATTTATCAGAAACCCGACTGCTCACTTGATTTCATTTAATTTTGAAAATTAGGCTTAGCAACAATGGTTTAGGAAAAAATTAAATGAAAAGAGTATTTGAACGTTTTCAGAATTTGATTACGTTATCGGTTTCGACAAGGAAAATAAGGAATGAAAATTTTCAGGTTAGCTTCAACGGTTTAAGCGAAAAAATGATGGCCTAAATCACGTATTCGGAATTACCTTACCTAGGATTCCGCCTCAAGTTTCCCCCAAATCAAGTTCTAGTTTCCTCATTTTCTATCATGAGCTTAATATTGAATAATTAGCGTCTAATCGTTCAGATAATTATACATTGAGTTCAAATGTCGTGCGATTTTAGGATCGAGATAATTTTTACCCAATCGACATGTTAAGCACACAAAACACACAAGGAAGGTATTACCCCCGACCTCAATATGCAATTAGGGGATAATTCTCATCATCGGGTATTGGCCCAAATGAACTCAACATCTAAACATGCAAATACAACTTCATACATACACAATTCTAAACTAAATCTAATACTAACATACATTAATTAATCTAACACTACTCATGCAAAAACAAAAATTAAACTACTAAACTAAAATTTAAAAACTAAAACATTCATAATAAAATACATACATAAACATAGATTTTGTACAACAACAATTTTGCATTTTGTTCAAAAAAATAGTAATGTTTCATCATTTTCTACAAAAAATCAAAATAGATGAACATCCACTAAACTATCATCCATTCCATACCATCCAGGCCTGAACGTGACAGTGTTCCAACATCAACGAACCCAATAAACATATAGCATGCATGCAAACAAAACGGGTTGAACACATACCTAGGGAATAAGACTTATTCCCTACTGTTCACCTGAAGAGGAATCATCACCGTCATCACGTTGGAAAGGAGAGTGTGGTCTCTGGAGCAGATGTGGAGACATAGATGGCATCAGAGGGTAATCGTCCATCTCAAGGCCAAGGCCATCCCAAATCTTCCGTTGGACTTGATCTTGCTGCCTCGAATATTGGTCCAGGAAATAAGCGATCTCGTATTGGTTTTGGAGGACGATCTGAAGCTTTTTATTTATCCTCTCCTGGGAGTTTTCATCTCGGGCTCCAGAAGGTCCCGCCGTTTTGTTTGTTGGCTCTTTTCCTTCCTCAGGCTCGGGCTCGATTGCCTCTTGTGCCCCAGTCTTCCATAACCGGTTTATCTTTAATAAATCAAGTGGAACGATAGGGTCGCACAGGCTTTCCCCGGATACCGTCACTCCAACTAGTCGAAAATTGTGGGTCAATAGTGATGGAAACGGGAACCCAACTTTTACCGTCTTCGCAGCATGTATGATCGATGAATAGATCAAGAATCCAACATTGATTGGTTGCCCAGTTTGAATTTTGTAGATAAAAAAGGCCTTGTCCTTTGAGACGTCTGAAAGATGTGACGTCGGTAGGAGACTTCCACAAATGAAGTGGTGCCAGATTTTTGGAATTGGCTTTAGGAATTTCATAGAGAAGGTAGCGACATTCGGCCCCTGGTGTTTCCACTTTACTTCGCCGGATGTGATCTTTTTGATGACCCTTTGCAAAGTAGGTTCTTGGCGTTCAGGGGACCTTGGTGCCGAAAGTCCAAAGAGATGATTGATAAAATCAGGGCTGAAGATGATAGGCCAATTTTAAACCCTTGCTTGGTCGTCTATGGCCTCCGTAGCATTAGCGTAAAATTCTTTGACCAAAGAAACCTCACCCGGGGGTGGCGATTTACAGAATTGATCCCATTGGCGGCTTCAGATTTCTTGTTGAAATTTCGCCAGGAGATCCTCTATCGGACCGAAACCCCATTGACGTATGCATGCTTGAAAGGCTTCGTGTTCTTTTGAAATGTTCCTCCGCTTGTTTTGACACAAAACGGGTGGCATCATAGTCAACATCGGTCGGCACCCCGGGGTGTGAACTCGACCCTTCTCCTCTTGCCCTCTTCTTTGCTACCCTCTTCGACATTTCCTAACAATCACAATCATAAAAAACCAATACAACCTCATCATATATGAACAATTGAAAATCATAAACCTCCCTAATCACTTTGTTAAGAACACATACATCCCAAAACGAACACCCATTTGAATTTTTCAAACAAATTTCACAAATGTGACATCCTATCTTAGTTCACATACTCAACCAATCCAATTAAACATGCTCATCACCAAGAATCAAACCAAAATCCCATAGAACTTCGGAATCGTGAAAACAGGGTTAATGGGTTTTGGGCAAAATTTCAAAATCCAATGATTTCTTTGATATAATCATGCTAACCAACCAATACTTTCAACAACTAGACTAAATGTAATGTAAAAGAAACTTACTTGTTGAGAATTAATGGTCCAATCAAAAGAGAATGAAGAAATCGCACCGTTCACGCAAAACCCTAAATTTTCAGAAATAGGGGTAGAGATCCGATTCGTGGTGGTTGATTCGTGATGGAAATGACTACTTTTGGTAATGGAAGGATGATTTTTGAGTATTGGAATGGTTTTTAAGTGAGGTTTTAGAGAGAAGGTGGATGATTTTGGGGAGGGAACTTTGCGATTTTAATTTTGAACGAATGGGTTCCTTTTAACTGCAGAAGGTCCACCGCTTAGGCAGTGGAGCCCTTTTTTAAAAGAAAATCTTTCTGACGATAATCTGCCTAGATGGTAGTTTTTTCGCCTAAGCAAAGTTATACCAGTGTGAAAACTCAGCTAACTGCACTATTTTTTCTTAGGCGGTGGTATCTCCACCTAGGCGGTGGAGCGTGTTTTGAAAATTTGTTACATCCTGTATTTTTACTGCCTAAGCTATGGTTCACCGCTTAGGCCGTGGGCCGTTTTTGCTGAAAAACACACAACCTGTATTTTTACTGCCTCAGCGATGGTTCACCGCTTAGGCAGTGGGCCTGCAGCTCCTACTTTCATATTTTTCTCAAATTTTCAAAATACGGCTCCAACCCATACGTTTTCACTTCACTTGTTCAACGTGTTTAAGCTTAAAATACTTCCCCAAGAGTCCACACTCCTAAATTCACTTCCGAACACGTTCTGAAGCCATGCCGACTTCCAAAAAGAATAAATAATCAAATAAATAGTAACAAAAATCGGGTAATTTGATACCCTAAGTTTCAGTTAAAAAAAAAAAATAGCGCTTGAGTTACCATCCCCAGCTGGACTTTCGTGTCACAAAGTATTTTTCACCAAAATTCTCCATAGACAATGAATTTGAGCTCAAATGCTCAGTTGGATCAAGATCATGGCTTGAAGTCGGCTTCTCCTCTTAGTCCTTATCATTTGCAACATAAGCTCGATCACGGGATTGAGAATTAAGAATTCCAACATTCTTCATCGTTTCTTCACACGGCTTTATCTCATTGACACAATGAAACGAAAATAAAAATTAAAAACAAAATAAAAATAAATGTCAGGATTAACAATCGACCACTTAGTCACAATATCAACTTAAAATTCACACTAATTCCTTGGTAACGGTGCCACAAACTTGGTGCGTTGATGGGACTAGAATACGATACATTTGCTTTTCCTATTTAAAACTTAAGTCCTGAGCCATTACCGCGTATCTCCAGAAATATTCAATAAAATTTACACAATTCCCCGGCAACGGCGCCAAAAACTTGGTAGGGGCGTGAAACACGCCGCTACTTACACTCGCAAGTATACGAGGTCTAAGTTTTAATATAATAGATCTTGAAGATCGGATATCGTTCCCACAGAGAAAAGTGTGAATAATTAAATACCGCAATTTACGTAGTCTCATGTTATCCTGACGATGGAAGATATGATTTAAAATTAAACTAAGCTAAACTAAAATTAGTGGGTTAATCTTAACTAAGTTGATTAATTAGGGATTGATTTCGTTCACTTAATACATGTTTCATTTCGTTTAGTTAACAATAACAGAGTTTAGGTATCCGACAATCTCGGTTCGTAAACTCCTCCGCCACCTCTTCCGAGTGTAAGACGGGGAAATATGTGACTTGGTGTCAACGAAGAGGTCCCCCTCAATGTCTTAACGATTCTAGGCCGCATGAGTCTTGACCCAATGTCATCGATTGCACACTAACTAACGCCCTCCCGGGTCGTTAGGTCGTAACGATGTGTTTACTCTAGTCCGAATCTAGGGTTACCTCTCCCGAGTATCAAACCCTAGTTTCTCAAATCCAACCCTAATACCATAAAAAGCATACTAATATCATCATCAAATGATAAACACAATCGGACTTAAAAGCAACAACCGTTAAAGAAACATATATTAAACCAAATGAGTATTTACATAACTACATATTTCCCTAACTAATCTTTAATTAAACTAACATGTTCTTAGCCAATACAACATTAAATCAAGAGGAGATCATCAATATCAACAATAAACATTAAGTACAAAGATGGAAACAAGGGAAGAAAAGTCAAATCTCAAAGTAGAGTAGTCCACTTTTGCCAAAGAATAATCCTTTCTAGCTTCCTCTTCTCCATTGATGAACTTCTTCTTCTTTCTCTTCAAGAAATGGTCAAGAACACCCTCTAAACTAATCTAATCTACTTCCTAAATTATCTAAACCTAACTAAGGTGGAAGGAGCTCTCCAAATATCAATCGGTGCTCTCTCTTACGTTTAAGGGTCTTAACAATTGGGGGAGAAAAGGGTTTAATAGGAAAGGTTTGGAAAATATCTTCAAAATATCTGAAAATAGATATTTCGGCGCAGAGTGTCAGTGCCTAAGTGGTGGTTCACAGCTTAGGCGGTGGCTTAAGTCGGTTAAGCTTCTGTCGGATCTTCGCCTAGGCGGTGGCTGCTGGCACAACATTCTGACGATTTCTCGCCTAGGCGGTGGTTCATCACTTCATCACTCCAACATTCTACCTCTTTTCCGCCTAGGCGGTGGTCGTCATTCACCGAAACCCTGTTTTTCATATTTTGTTCACCGTTTCTCAACCGTTTTCACTTGTTTATCGTCCTTTAACGTCCCTTCACCTGTTTTACACTAAAACAAACTAAAACACAATTAAATATAACTAATACACTTGAAAAATAACAAATTTGGTTTCAAAATAGATAGGTTTTTCACACCTATCAGTCGCTAAACCTACGGCCCAAATTGAGTGAAAATCAAGTTAGCATTTGTTTATGCTACTTGAAGTGAGCGGTTGGATTTTGGGAGAACTTTTGATTGGTTTAGTATTCGAGTACTCACCTATCATTTTTCTATTGTATTTTCACACCCGTGAAATTATACAAATCAAATAAGTTTGAGGGTATGGTGAGAAAAAAACATGTGTAAATATGATTTTAATTTTTTTTCTTTAGACAAGTCAGTACTACGTTTTAAAATATATGTTCAGGGTTGTTTTGAAATTGATCTTTATGGGTACGAGTGATATAGTGCCAAGCGTAGTGTCTTGGGTATCATTGAGATAATGACGTTTACCTGTTTTATATTCCCTATATACCATTGGTCAGTTGATAAAAACTGAACCAAGTCCTTTTGATCTTTTTGAATTTCTAAGCCTACATTAGTGGAGAGTGGAACCCAGTTTAGCATATGAAAGTCCTATACCTTATCGGTTTTAAGTCATGAACTTTGTTGGTAGATAATCCAATTTGGTCTTCGGATGGTTGTATAATTGAGTTGTTGCACACACACTTGGAAAGGATCTAGAATGTCGTTTAGTGTTATTAAATGTTGAATTTCTATAACACCACATGGTGCGTTTTATTCTTGAAATCGATATGATTGGGGGCCGTTGAGGGAAATATTTTTGGTTGATTAGTTGAATTTCAAAACTCACACATCGTTATTTTTAGTTCGTTTATGATTTTAGTTTTTAGTATTTAAGTTCGTTAATTAGTTGTGGTAGTTTATTTTAGTGTGAGAGTATTTTGCTCGAGGACTAGCAAAATTCCAAGTTTGGGGGTATTTGATAGATTGATTTTATCTATATATTTTCAAGACAAATTTGATAGTTTTCGAGTGTTCTTATAGTGTTTTAATTCATTTTTATTTGTTTTTATGTAAATCAGGTGTTAGGGACGAAAACGATTGAAAATTGAGCTAATTGGTAGGACATCGGTGAAGAAACGATTAAAAAATGAGCAAAGTGGCTAACCAGCAGCCTATTCACTACAGCGAGATGACTATCGTGCAGCTCCAGCATCACAGGGCCACTAGCCCTTGATCACTGAAGCGAGCACATTGCTCGCTGCAGCGATTAGTGGGCAGAAGCCCTACTGACTTCCTATCGCTGCAGTGAATTCCTTCTCGCTGTAGCAACCAAGAAACAGCTGGAAACACATTTTCTTGATATTTTAGGATATTTTTTTATCCCTATTTATATCGAACCATTTCCAACCATGCCAAGAACGTTTTTAGAGTTCCTAGAAGCCCTAAATCAGACCTAAGAGGAGAAGAACACATTTGGAGAAGAGGAAACATTATTGGAGCGGATTTTGTGGAATAGGAACCTTCCATTTTACAGATTTGATTTCCTTTCTTTGTTTCTCTCTTATTTCTAAACTTTGTTGATTTTATAATGATGTTATTCTCATATGTTTTTGAATATTCGGTTATGATCATGAGTGACTAAGTAGTTATTATCTAGGGATTGATTAGTTCATGAATATAACTGTTTGAGTAAATCCGTGTTTCGTTAATGGTTGTTCATCTATATTCAATTGTATTTACCATTTTATTACATCTATAGTATGCTTTGTATGATATTGTGGTTGGTTTGAGAATACAGGGTTTGACACTCGGGAGAGGTAACCCCAGATTCAGACTAGGGTTAAACACAACATGACGTTCTAATGTTTTGGGAAATTATTAAGACGTGTGCAATCCGTGAGGTTGGGACAAGACTCATGTAATCATTTAGACGCTAGATAGGGATATCGGTATTGACATGGTTGCATATGGTACGACGGAGCGTTTGTTATATGCTCGCGTATTGACTACTCGCAAGTGTACGATGTCAAAGTTTTAGTATAGTATGATCGTTAAAGACTGGGTATCGTATCCACAGGGAATGGTTGTCGCTACTATTGAGTATTGTGTTTATCATGACCTAATTTTATCTAGGCACTAAAAATGTATAAAATTTATATTAAACTAAACTAATTAACTAAATTATCTATACTAATATAATGAGATGTTTTAGGGGAAAGAATTATCTAGGGATTAACTCGGTTTACAAATACGTGTTCGATCTCGATTTACTTACGTTTACGGTGTTCGACCTATTTGACAATCTTCGTTCGTAAACTCCCCCCACCATCTCTCCTGAGTGTAAGATGAGGGATATAACGTGACTTCATGTCAACAAAGAAGTTTCCCTCAACGTCTTAATGACCCTAGGTCACATGAGTCTTGCCCCAACGTCATTGATTGCATACAATCCAACTTCCAACTGGGTTATTAGATCGTCGCGTTGTATTTACCCTATCGACAATATCAGTTTTAAAACTCCACCGCCACCTCTCCCAAGTGTAAGACGGGGGAATACATGACTTCGAGTCAATGAAAAAGTCCTCCTCAACATCTTAACAACCCTAGGTCACATGAGTCTTACCCCAACGTCATCGATTAGCGTTATGTTTACTTTAGTCTGAATCCGGGGTTACCTCTCCCGAGTGTCAAACCCCGTATTCTCTATATATCTATCTAAGCATAATAAACATAACAATATGATAAACACAATCAAACTTCGAAGAACAAACATAAACGCAACACCGAAATCATTCGAAACACATATTTATAAATATATTGTTAATCCCTATACAATCCATGTTTAACTAATGGCCATAACCGTATTTACAATAACGCACAAGCTAAACATGCTCACAAAATCCTAAGTTAAAGAAATAAGAGAAGAATCAAAGAACTTAGCCTCGTCCGAAGTTTAGCCGCTAAGAACCGTTTAACGATCGCTCCACCGTCTTCCTCCACCTCGGGATGTGAGCTCCCTATATGTGGAGGATTTGCATCCTCGGCATATATGACTACTCGCAAGTGTACGAGGTCAAATTTTTAGTATACTGTGATCGTTAAGATCGGGTTATCGTTTCCACAGAGATTGGTGACGTTACTATTGAATACGGCGTTTGTCGTGACCTAACTTTATCTAGGTTAAAAACAAATGTATTTAATTAATTAAACTAATACTAATATAACCTAAATTAACTACATTAATGTACTAATATGTTTTAGGGGAAATAACTGCCTAGGGATTAACGTGTTTACAAATACGTGTTCGATCTCAATTTACTCACGTTTACGGTGTTCAACCTATTCGAAAATCTCTGTATGTAAACTCTACCACCACCTCTCATGAGTGTAAGACGGGGGAATACATGATTTTGAGTCAATGAAGAAGTCCCCATCAATGTCTTAACGACCCTAGGTCACGTGAGTCTCGCCTAACATCATTGATTGTACATAATCCAACTCCCGATCGGGTCATTGGATCGTGCGTTATATTTATCCTATCGACAATCTCCGTTCTATAACTCTCTCGCCATCTATCTCGAGTGTAAGACGAGGGATATAACGCAACTTTGTGTCAATGAAGAGGTCCCTCTCAACGTTTTAACGACCCTAGGTCATGTGAGTCTTGCCCTAACATCATCGATTGTCCACAATTCAAACCCCGACCGGGTTATAGGATCATGGTGTTTGTTTACCATAATCCGAATCCGGAGTTTGTCAAAACCTCATATTCTCTATTTATCTAACTAAGTATGATAAATAAACAATATGATAACTACAATCAAACTACAAAGAATAATCACAAACGAAACACCAAAATCATCCAAACAACGTATTTATAAAGTTATTGTTAATCCCTACTACAATCCATATTTAGCTATGGCCATAGCCGCATTTACAATGAAATAACCAGCTAAACATACTCACATGATCCTAAGATAAATAAATAAGGAAAAACAACTGAAGAACTTAGCTTTGTCTGAAGATAAACTGCTAAGAATGCTCAACAATCGATTCTCCATCTTCTCCACTTCGGGATGTGAGCTCCACATCTAAAACTCCTAAACCCTAGCCTAAATATGGCTTAAGGTGCCTAAATGGCCGGGGGGGACAAGAGGAGGGGAGAGGAGATGGTATTTGTAGACAAAATATCTCAAAAAATATCTAGGCTGTGCAGAGGGTCGCTGCCACGGTCGTGGGATTCATCGCCGCAATGGTGGGTAGGTCGGTTAGTTGATCGTCGCGACAGTGAAGACAACGGTGCACTAGAAAATCTTTCTGCTGGTTGTTTGCCTAGGTAGTGGGTTGTCAGTAGCCATTTGTGTTTCTCAGCATCTTTACCGCTGCGGCAGTGGTCTGGACACCGTGGTGGTGGGCTTGTTTCATAATTTGGCCTCCGAGCTTGTTTTTCCATGATTCTTCGATCGCTTTTGGTTCAATCTCATCATTTTTACTCCAATTTCCTATCTTTTTACCCCCCCACACCTGATTTATATAAAAATTAATAAAACTAATTAAAATTTAATAAAATACTATATAAACACTCGAAAACTAACTTAATTTGATTTGGAAATATGTAGGTAGATCACACCTATCACTCCCCTTCTAAAACTTCTCTACCTACCCTTAGATATATTCTAAGCGACTCAAATGCCCAGAGAGAGGAAGAGGAAGGGAGAGGAGAAGGGTTTAAATAGGAAAAATATCTAAAAAATATCTTAAATCTGTGTAGAGGCCACCGCCGCAGCGGTGAGTAGGTCAGTTGGCTGATCGCCTTGGCGGTGAAGAAGGCGATGGATTAGGTTGACATCCTGTATCTCCAGCGCCATGGCGGTGGTCTTGTACCTCGGTAGTGGATGTTCAGTAAGGATAAGTCATTCTCTACATTTTCACCGTCGCGACGGAGGTCTAGACGCCACGGCAGTGGGCTTGTTTTCAGAATCTTGCCGCCTTGCTCGTTTTTTCACTGTTCTTCAACCATTCTTGGTTCGATCTCATCGTTTTCGCTCCAGTTTCCTATCTTTTTGCCCCACACACCTAGTTTATACCAAAAGTATAAAAACTAATTAAAACATAATAAAATAAATATAAAAACTACTCTAAAACTAACAAAACCGATTTGGAAATATGTCGGTAGATCACACCTATCACATATTCACTCACTTTACACTCGGGAGAAGTAGTGAGTGAGTTTTCAATACCTAGATTGTTGGATAGATTGAATACCGTTAATGTAAACTAGACTAATTCAAACATGTATTAGTGAACAAAATTAATCCCTAGGTAATCCATTTTCATAGAATTAATGCCAAGTAATTTAGGTTTAATTAGTTTTCAAATAGAAAATACATTTCAAATCTTGAAAGTCTAGATAAAATTGAGTTATGTCAATTGTAGTACTTAACTAGTTCTAACGATAAATCCCAGTGGACGGCACTCGATTTTCGGATCCACTTTATTAAAACTTGATCTCGTGCACTTGTGAGTAAAATTAAAGCGTAAAAATGTTGCAACAATAATTGTAGGGTTTAGGGATAAATTGTATTTTTGTAGATCTCATTTGTTTAATTAGTTATAATTAAATGTTTAATAAATTATAATTAAACATTTTTGTGTAATATTTAATTAGCCTGCTTTTTATTAATTTTTTAGTGTTCTTTAAACTTTTGAAAAGAAAAAAAAATGATTTTGTTGTAGATCTCATAGATTTGTTGACGATGTGATTTTTCTTTTACTGTTAAAAAAAATAGTTGAAAAATGTTTTTGTAAGAGGGACGGAAGAGGTTGGAATTGTTCATAAAATTCTGCTAAAAATAGTTGGATGCAAAATAATTGGCTGTTTGTCATTTAAAATTATAGTGGACTTATTGATTTGAACTGATATGGTATGACTATGGATTTTCAAGGTGACTTGTGTTTAAATTACAACTATATGCATCAAAGTGAAACAATAGTAAAATTTTTTGGGGTGCAATGTATCGAAACTGCAAATAAATTACCTCACCTTCTATTTGATTATTACTCATTTATAATTGTTTAATTTAATGTAAATTATATGAATGTAAATGAACTATAATACAACTGGAGTTGATGGTAATGATAGTATTTTTTTTAAGAAAATGAGTAAAATCAAATAAAAATCTAGAGGTTTTTGCACTTTGCACTCCTAAAGTCGTAGTAAAAATCTACTTTAACTTTGTATTTTTAATTTGAACACTTCAAAACTTGAAGTATCCAAAATTTCTAATATGTATTTTTAACGTATTTTATTGTTATATTTTTCTGTAATATTTTTTTTTCTTTAGAGATTTATATTGATTTTTAGTAGATTTAAGTAACTATTTGTTTCATGAAATTGAGAGATTTGGAATACAAATGTAATTTTATTTTTCACATGTTAAATTCAACATATACTCTTAATTTACACTTTGCACCCCCAAACTTATCGTAACTTTGATTCAACATTCATGTAATTTTTCGGCGACCGGTAACCATAAAATTATTTGAATGTATATTTTGCAGTTACATTATTTGTTAGATGTTTGAATATGGTTAGATTCTAGTTTGTGTACTTAAAAGTGCATTTGAATAAGTAATTGTTGGATTTAATGCTATATATATATATTAAAATTGAATAACTCAATCTTTTTAGTTGTATTGTTTTAATTAAATGTAATATATGTTGTTTTATTAGTTGTAAAATATTTGTTACTTAGTTATAAATATATTTTAGACTTTTAGTTTCTGGTAATTGGTGAAGAAAGTGTAAAAATTTAAAGTAATTGTGTACATATAATTTAAGATTTTGATGAATGACAAATAATTTCAACTGTTTTCATTGAGTTTTAATTGACGACATCGACAATTTCAAATTATTTAATAATATGATTGATAATGATATAATATTATTATGTTTTGTTTTCTTTGGATTTGTGAAATACTAGTTGTTCGAAATGGAGAACGTTACATTGTATTTATATTGGGGTGATAGAATATTGGAAGGAACTGAGTTTAGGATGTTGTATAGTATGTCTGCAGTAAAATCATTGGATGTTTGTCAGGGAATTACATTAAACGATTGGGATGTTACGACCTTGTATCCTTGAGGATGGAGTTGATGAAAATTTGAAGTTAAAGTGTAGGTTGTCGATAGCTGTTATTGGGTTGGGTTATAGATACATGTTGTTTTCAATTGGGGACGACGTGGCATTAGACCATGTACTTTAGTTACCTCTTAGGATGCCCTCGCTACTTGGTGTTGAGGTGTATGTTGAGGTAGAGCGAGTATTTTATCACGCTCCAATATTTTTTTCCCCACATGGTCATTTTACCTAATTTTAACTCAGAGTTTCAATCCTTATGGTACTGCGTTATCCAAACAATTTTCTTCGTATAATATTCCAATGTTCGACCCCCCAAGTTGTTCAATCCAGTTACACTCTCCGATCGTCCTATATTCCCGAAGAATATCATCCTCATATCGTGATTGACCATGATGCAGGCACCAGTTCTGACACCCCATATCACTATCATTTTCCAACTAGTTTATCGCATGACAATAATTGTGGTAGGTATGATGGGAAGGTGGAGGGTTATCTAAATACAATCGATAGTTTTCATGATGTTGAACAAACAAAGTTAGATGGTGCTGTTGCGTTGGAGGAAGAAGAAAATAGTGGGGATAGGAATGAAGATATGGATGTTGAGCCAAGCAGGCAAGGGAGTAAACAATTTCTGTTGCACAAGTTTGGAAGAAGAAAATGGTGGGGATAGGAATGAAGATATGGATGTTGAACCAAGCAGGTAAGGGAGTGAACAATTTCTGTTGCACAAGTTTCTTTCATTCTATAATCAATTGGAATGGGGTGATGACGATGACATGGTAAAGTATGAGCAAAAGTTGTAGAAGAATTTTTGAACCCCGAAAATGGATGAATTCCATAGCGGCATGATCTTTAAAGACAAGAAACATGTTTAGAATGTCTTAAAAGTATTACCATGTTGTGAAAAATAAAGAGTTTTATATGGTGGAGACGCACTAAAGTTTTGTTGATTAAATGCAAGCACGGTTACGGGTGGAAGATGCGGGCGATTCTGAAAAAGAGTCACGACATGTTTCAGATTACGCAGTACAATGGGCAACACAAGTGTTTCTATAATCATACAACCTTAGATCATGGAAAATTGGAGTCAGGTGTCATTTCTGACATGATACTTGGACAGGCCGAAGAGGATCCAAAAGTGAAGATGAGAATTATTGTTGCCTCTGTGAAAGAATCTCGAGGATTCACCATCTCCTATTGAAAGGCTTAGTTGGCTAGATCTAAAGCCATCGAGACCTTGTTCGGCGATTGGAACGAATCGTGTCGAATGTTTTTGAAGTTCATATCAGCGTTGCAACACTTTGATTTGGGGACGATTATCGAATGAAGTATCTTTCTGATCGCTTCGTTTGGTAATTCAATGTTCGACATGGTGTTTTGGACATTCGAACCTTCAGTTGTCGGGTAGAGGTTGATAGGTGTAATTTACCTATCTATTTCCAAACCGAACTTATTAGTTTTCGAGTACGTTTATTACGTTTTAATATGTTTATATGTATTTTTGTATAAAACAGGTGTGTGGGGTGAAAAGGCATAAAAACGGATCATAAATGATCAAATCAGATCAAGAATGGTGGGAAAACAAGCATGAGGGCAAAATTCATGACAACAGCCCACTGTCGCAGCGGTCAATATGTAGAGAGGGCCTAAAACTTGTTGGAAGCCCACCGTTGAGGCAGTGAAACAACAGAAAGGCTTTAATCCCACCGCTGAGTCTACCGTCGAGGCTGTGACCCAAATCGACATATCCACTGCCGCGGCGGTAAGCCCACCGTTACGGCGGTCACTCTGCACAGCTGTTAGATATTTATTTAGATATTTTGCTTCCTATTTAATCCTCTCTCCTCTCTTTTTCTCCAAGCCCTGACCACAGGAGACACCTTAGGGTTCCTAATATTTTGAGAGTGTTTGGGGAGTGCTAAACCAAATCCAAAGGAGAAGAACATGTTGCGAAGAAGAAAAAGCGATTGTTGAACGATTTTAGAGCCAAATCTTCAGACTACGGCTAAGTTTTCTTTGTTTTTTCTTTATTTTCTTAACTTTGGTAGGTTGTTGAGCATGTTTAGATCGATTTTCATTGTATAAATGGTTATGTCCATGAGCTAAAAGGATTTTGTCTATGGATTAATAATATTTATGAAATCGTTGTTTGTTTGAGTTTGTGTTTCGTTAATTGTTGTTCTTCGCTATTTCAATTGTGTTTACCATTATTCTTTGATTATATGCTTATTTAGATATATAGAGAATACGGGATTTGACACTTGGGAGAGGTAATCCCGAATTCGGACTAGGATAAATACAACGCGACGATCTAATAACCCTGGGAGGGAGTTAGAAAGTGTGCAATCAATGACGTTGGGGTAAGACTTATGTGACCTAGTGTCGTTAAGATGTTGAGAGGGACTTCTTCGCTGATGCAAAATCGCATATTCACTCATCTTACACTCGGGAGAGGTAGCGAGTGAGTTTACGATACAGAGATTATCGGATAAGATGAACGCCATTGTTGTAAACTAAACGAGATCAAACACATTTTTGTAAACGAAGTTAATCCCAAGGTAATCTTTTCCCTAAACATCTCAATATAATATTAGTATAGTTAGATTAATTAACTTAGTATTAGTATTAATTAATTATAAACTCGATTTATGTCACCTAGATAAAGTTAAGTTATGACAATCGTGGTACTCAATAATTATCTCAACCAATCCCTGTAGATACGACAACCCCTACTCCTTCCCATCTATACTAAAACTTGACCCGTATACTTACGGTGAAAGTGGTAACGTAAAATTCTACCACCAGAGGTATTGTCGACCTATCCTTGTGATTGGTGGGACCCACTTGTACGGTAAATGCAAGTTTAAGATCTTGATCGCCATTGGGATGACACCGTCGAATAAGTGTTATCCTTTGGCGTTCGCAATTGTACTGACAAGCGACCACCGTGTTGGTCCTAGTTTATTTCAATGCTGAAGCACCATATTTATTAAAGATCGTTCGGAGGTGATGTTAATAGTTGACAGACACACTAACATTATTAGTGCGGTGAGAACTTTATGTCTTAATCAACAGAACGAGCCCGCTCGGTATCATCGATTTTGTTTGCAACACCTTTGCAGCAATTTCAACAATAGGTTTAGAAATCAACAGGTAAAATATCTTTCTTGCAATGTGGGTGCTGCGACACAAGTTCGGAAGTACAATACAATCATGAAAGAGATAAAAAAATTAGATAAACGAGTGTATACGTGGTTGACAAAATAGTGGAGAAATGGACCAGGGGACATGATGATGGTAAACATTGGGGTGTAATGACGACCAATTATGCCGAAGTATTCAACATCTGTTTGAAAGGTACAAGAAATGTCTCAATTACAAGTAGCCATTTCGATAACTTTCTATAAGTTAGTGAAATACTTTGATGTCGGTCGACATGAAGCTTTAAAGGACTCGGCCATGGATTTAGGGTACGTAAAATATATCGTTAACAAAATTAAGAAATCTCAAGTCAAGTCTAAAACATACCAGATCCGAATATTTAATTGGTAAATTTTTTCATTATAGAATTTTATTAATTACTTAATTTTTTATATTTATAATACAAATAATGAAACTCATTATCTAATTTGATGTGTATGTGTATATATATATATGTGTGTGTGTGTGTGTGTGTGTGTGTGTATGTGTGTGTCTATATAAATCTATATATGTGTATATATATATGTGTGTGTGTGTGTGTGTATGTATGTGTCTATATAAATATATGTATGTGTATATTTGTTTTTAGCAAGAATGCACTTTACCATGTGAAAATGAGAAAGACTTTGACCGGAGGGGTTGTCATTCATGCCGTTACTTTAGGGGATAATTTTGATTGCACTTGTGAGAAATATAAGATTTTTAGATATCCATGCTTCATATGCTTAAGATGACCAAGTATTCTAGCATTGTTGCGTTTTGCTACAATGCTTCTGAGTGTAACGAACTTGCTGAAAGTTTGAGAGTCATCGTTTCAACCGCTTATTCACGAGGACTATTGGCTGAAACCTAATTTTTTGATCTTTCTTCCTAACAAGAATAAATTTCGATTTGTGAAGCGCAGTCGACCAAAATCCACTCAATTCGAAATAAGACTTTGTCACCACATTATTGATTCATTTAAAGAGAATGCTCTGTTACTTGTGACGGTCATTTCATTGGCTAGTTGGAGTACATATTATCGACTCTTTCATAACAACATTTGATTATTCTTCATGCGAATTCGTGTAATAGGATCTCCTATCTCAGTCGTGTCATCAATTTGACATCTGCGAGGCATCTGAAGACTTTAACAATGCGAAACATGTGCATTAAGATCTCTCAAAGAAGTTATAAGGTAGTTAGACTCTCTTACCCTGTATTCCCACCCTTGCTGTAGACCGACACGATACTCGATGAAATTGGTGTCTTGGTCGCTCTAGTAGTTGATGAATGATTTATTTACCAACAAATCAAGTACTTTTAGATTCAAATATTGATGTGTTTTCAAGAACTTTTGTTAGTTTAATGTATTTTTGTATTGTTTTATAGGTTTTTTAATAAATGGGTGAAAAGAGGCAAAGTCGGTACAGGTGCAGTAACTTCAAGGCCAACTTTGAACACGATTCCATTCTATTTTGGAAAAACTCCACATAGAAGTTGTATATCTTTTTCTTAGTTTTCCATAGGTTTTTGAATCGCCTCAATCGAAGTTCGGACGAGAACATTACAGCCAAAATACCAAGGAGTATCACTGTCGCAGCGGTGAAACCACTGCTATAGTGGTTAAACAGTTGAGAGTTGCCAAACTTAGGAACTCTCAGCATTTCTACCGCTGCAGCGGTGATCCCACTACAGCGGCGGTCCGACAGTTGACATAATTGATATTTTGGGATATTATGTGATATTTTTTTATCCCTATATCATCTCATTTTCTTCTAAACACCCTAAAACATTTTGGAGATAATTTTGGAGGAGAACACATTTTGATGAATTAAAAACAAGATCGGAGCAGTTTTGGCAGAAGTGGAACACCACACTCTTAAGATTTGCTTTATTTTTTTTATTTCTCTCTTTGTTCTTAAATTTGCATATTGTATAATGTTGTTTTTCTCTTAAAATCTTAAATATTTGGTAATGATCATGTATAGATAAACATGTGTTATTTAGGGGTTGATTAGTTAATGAAAATATTGTTTGTTTGAATTCGTGTTTCATTATCGGTTGTTCGTCTTTATCAAATTGTGTTTACCATTTTATTACAGTCTTGATATGTTTGTTATGATATATTGAGAATACAGGGTTTGACACTCGGGAGATGTAATCCCATATTCAGACTAGAGTTTAAACACAACGCGACGATCTAATGACCAGGGAGGGCATTAGAAAGTGTGCAATCCTTGACATTGGGGCGAGACTCATGTGACTATGTGTTCTAAAAATGCTAAAGGGAGACTTTGGTATTAACGCGAAGTCACATGTTCATTCACTTCACACTCGAGAGAGGGAGTGAATGAGTTTACGATACTGAGATTGTTGGATAGATTTGAATGCCGTTAATGTAAACTAGATTGAAACGAACATGTTTAAGTGGACGAAGTTAATCCCTAGGCAATTTACTCCCATAAACGTCTATATTAGTAGTATTAGTATAATTAGTTTAATTAGTTTAGTTTATTAGTATAGTAATTATTACAAAAAGTATAAATTTATGTCGCCTAAATAAAGTCCGGTTATGACAAACACAGTATTCAACGATAATCTAATCCAATCCCTGTGGATACGACAACCCTAACTCTTCTAATCCTATACTAAAACTTAACCCGTACACTTGCTGTGAAAGTAGCGACGTAGTATTCCGCTTCCAAGTTTTTGACGCTGTTGCCGGGGATTGGTTTTTAGATTGTTGTTGATATTGTGAGTAAATAACTTGATTTTAATTTAGGCATTTATTGTGTTTATAATTTGTTTTTCTTTTTAGTTTTTTTTTATCCCTGCAAAGTACTTGAAGATGTTAGATCAACAGGTACTTATGCAATTCTTTCAACGGGATTCTGAGCCGTTTTATTATGCTTGGGATTGTTATAAGGAGTTGTAATTCTGGTTCCCCAACCATGGTCTCCCGAGAGAGTGTCAGCTTCTGAATTTCCTCGACAGGTTATAAACCGCAACCAGAATTTGGGTTGAAGGAAAAAATCGTACAACCTCATTCGACTAACTAACCATGGATGAAGCCTTTTGGCCGTTAGAGGAAATGGTGGCCTTTGATTATTATACTTGGAATTATTGACCAAGTCACCAAAGCTTGGGGGATTTTTCCAACACCACAGCGCTATAAATTGACACTTCAGTTCAAGATATGGAGTCTACCCTCGCCTTGGAGAAAATGTTCGCTATTGTTATGGGGGAGGCTCAGATATTATTGAGGAAAATACATGATCGGCTCAATGAGCACGAGGATCGTCTTGACAATATCGAGATGGTCTGCGTTGAGATTGATGCAACCGTAACGTCTATTCAGACGCAAATCGATCAACTTATCTGCTTCATTGAGACCGAGTCAGAGACGATGGCATTGACAGACGAACAAATTTCATCCGAATGTGAAAGCCACCGTGTGGAACCGAAAGCAAGCGAAAAGTACTTGGGTGAGATCGAAGATGATCATAAAGATGTTATAACCCAAGTATAGTTTGGCGATGAAAAATCATATGTTAATAGTTATGATTTTTTATCATTTAAATTCCAATTGGTGATGCCACCCCCGAGTCAAGACGATCACATCTACGAGGATCCGATGTGGCTAACGTATCCTACCCCATTTCCAACTCAGTACATCCAAGCAAACTGAGCACATGAGACGGAAATGAGTCGAGTTGAGAGTATGAGCCGAACAGAGCTAAATCTCGCCAATATTAAGGGCGTTCAAAATCAAGACCCGAATGTGGTGTTGTATGACACATACTACGAGCGGAAGCCGCTCTTTGACGAGTCATTCTCCATGTCGGGCCAAGGACTATAAACCAAGTGCTTCTTGGGAGGCAACCCAAGTAAAAAATAAATTAGATCCATCTCCGCCGACTTGATTTGGAGGTGAGATTCTCTCACCTCCCAGGTACGTGTTTTAAACCCTTGTCTTTATTATAATGCTTTATGCTTTCATTGGGATCGCTGATGGGTCGTTGTGGACATTACCCATTTTAAGTTCGGTGGTGATGTGTAGTATGTTTACTATGTTTAGTTGTTGTTAGTTGTTTTGTTTAGTATATTGTGTGCATGTTTGTTTATTGTAGTTTGTGTTTGTGTGTTGTTATTGTTGCATGCTGAGTTTTGAGTTCGTCTGGGCCATTACTTGATGATTAAATTATCCCCTGGTTGTTTCTCGAGGTTAAGGGTAATGCCCATTCATGTGTTCTATATGCTTGGCATTTTGTTTTGGTAAACGTTATTGTGGATCCTAATTTTCACGAGCACGTAGACTCAATGTATAGTTATCCAATTAATTAGAGGTCAATTATCCATTAGTAAGTTCATGACAATTTTTGGGATTCTAGAACCTGATTGGGGAAAACTTGAGGCGAATCCGAGGCGAGGTAGTTCAGGAGACGTGATTTAGGCATTCATTTGATCGCTTGAGCCTTTGAAACTTACCTTGTTATATGTTTATCCCTCGTTACCTTGTCGAAGCCTATTTTCCATTTCAATTCTGAACACATAACAAATACTCTGGCCAATTGAATTCTTTCCAAACTTATATTGCTGAACTGAAGGCACAATTTGAGTAAATCAAGTTAGCAGTTGAAAATGCTACTTGAAGTGTGCGGTTGGGTTTAGGGCGAACTTTTGATTTGAGTACTCACTTGTCCTTTTTTTTTCTTTCATTTTAATCACACCCGTGAAATCGTGAAATCAAATGAGTTTGGGGGTGTGGTTCTTAAAAAAATAAAATAAAATAAAAAAAAAAAATAGAAGAAGAAAACCATATGTAAATATAGTTCATTTTTTATTTCATTTGACAAGTGAGTATGACATTCTTAAAAGATGTTCAGGGTTTTTTCGAATTTATCTATGGGGGTTCAAGTGTGATTGTGTGCCAAGCGTTGTGCCTTGGGTATCGTTAAGTTAATGATGTTAACTTGTTTTGTATTTCCTATATACCCTTGCCCATGTTCCAAACCGAATCAAGTCCTATTGATCTTTTTGAACTGCTTAGCCTACATTAGTGAAGAGTGGAACCCAGTCATGCATATGGATAATCCTAATCATTTATGGTTTAAGTCGTGAGCTTCGTTGGTGGATAATCCAATCCGGTCGTTGGATAGTTGTATTATTGAGTTTCGCACACACACGTTGAAAGGATCTAGAATGACGTTTACCATTATTTGAATGTAGAAATTCTAGAACATCACATGGTGCATTTTACTCCTGAACTCGATATGATTGGGGGTTGTTGAGGGAAAAATATTTGGTCGATAGTTGAATTTAAAACTCGCATGTTGTTATGTTTAGATTGTTTGTGTCTTGTTCGTTTTTGTGTTCGTTAATTCGTTGTGATAGTTTATTTTCTTGTTTGTGTGCTTTTGCTTGAGGACAAGCAAACGTTTGAGTTTGGGGGTATTTGATGAGTGATTTATTTATCAATAAATCAAGTACTTTTAGATTCAAATATTTGTGGGTTTTCAAGCACTTTTGTTAGTTTAATGTGTTTTTGTATTGTTTTATAGGTTTTTGAATAAATGGGTGAAAAGAGGCAAAGTCGGTATAGATGCAGTAACTTCAAGGCCAATTTTGAATAATATTACATTCTATTTTGTAAAAACTCAAACCATGTACATTGTATATCTTTTTCTTAGGTTTCCATAGGTTTTTAATCACCTCAATCGGAGTTCGGACGAGAAAGTTACAGCCAAAATATTTTGTGATATTTTTTGATCCCTATATTATCTCCTCTTCTTCCAAACACCCTAGAACGTTTTGGAGATAATTTTGGACATTTTTGGAGCTTCTTAATCAAATACCAAATAGGAGAACACATTTTGATGAAGTAGAAACAAGATCGGAGCAGTTTCGGTAGAAGTGGAACACCCCACTCTTAAGATTTCCTTTCCTTTCTTCATTTATCTCTTTGTTCTTAAATTTGCATATCGTATAATGTTATTTTTATCTTCAAATCTTGAATATTTGGTAATGATCATGTATAGCTAAACATGTGTTATTTAGGGGTTGATTAGTTAATGAAAATGTTGTTTGTTTGAATCCGTGTTTCGTAATCGGTTGTTCGTCTTTATCTGATTGTGTTTACCGTTTTATTACAGTCTTGATATGCTTGTTATGATATATTGAGAATTCAGGATTTGACACTCGGGAGAGGTAACCTTGGATTCAGACTAGTGTTTAAACACAACGCGACGATCTAATGACCCGGGAGGGTGTTAGAAAGTGTGCAACCCATGACGTTGGGGAGAGACTCATGTGATTATGTGTTCTAAAAAATACTAGAGAGGGACTTCGGCGTTAACGTGAAGGCACATATTCATTCACTTTACACTCGGGAGAGAGAGTGAATGAGTTTACGATACTGAGATTGTCGGATAGATTTGAATGTCGTTAATGTAAATTAGATTGAAACGAACACGTTTAAGTAGACAAAGCTAATCCTTTGGCAATTTACTCCCATAAACGTCTATATTAGTAGTATTAGTATAATTAGTTTAGTTTATTAGTATAGTAATTATTACAAAAACTATAAATTTATGTCGCCTAAATAAAGTGCGGTTATGACAAATGCGGTACTCAACGATAATCTAATCCAATCTCTGTGGATACGACAACCCTAACTCTTCTAACCCTATACTAAAACTTGACCTGTACACTTACGGTGGAAGTAGCGATGTAATATTCCGCTACTAGTAGTCATCATAATATAGTTGTAGAACCCACCACTATAGTGATCCTAAGGTCCAGGCCAACCCTAAACACCATATGAGTTTTTCTCACTTCAAATACCATATGCGTTTTCCTCATTAGAATTAATATTTGAAGACATTTCACGAATATTATAGGATTTCAACGTTTCTATACAAAACTTAGGTTTGAATAGATTGGAACACTCAAAACCTTTCTGGGACAAAATGAATATTTTGTTCTGCTTTTTCCAATTACGCAAGAAAAGCTTATATAGGCTCAAAATTGCAAATTACATAAACTTGAATTGAATAAAAGATAAGGATGACACAACTTTAAAAAGATATCAATTTTTCGATAAGTAACTTTCATTTTTTGAAAGCACATTTTGGGTCATGCGTTTTCAACTTTTTCCAGCCTTCGTCAGCCTCTTTTCAGCGTCGATTCACATTTGGGGCCATGCGTTTTCAGCCTCTTTTAAGTGTTGATTGAAGTTTTGGGCTACCCATTTTCTACCTTTCCCATTCTTTGTCATCAATACAACCATTATCGGAGCTAATTAGATAAATTAGTGGGTACTTTATCAGTGTTATCATTACTGATTGACAAATGAACTGCATTACGATGGATTAGACCATTCAGGTCATTATTTATCGTTAATACATACATATATACGTACATATATATATATATATATATATATCACTATATCAATCTATAAACACATTTCAATCCATATCACTATATCCATCTACAAACATATTTTGATCCATTCCAATCACTCTAAAGACACCTTAAATCAAAGTTTGAAATTTATGTATCTTATTTCAATAAAAAAAAAAATGTACACGATGATAAATCTATATCGTTTAATGGGATGCCATTGCGTTTTGGAGGACGAATTCTCATAATCTTTAGATCCAAGAGTTTGTTACTCTCCATGATGGGTTGTAAGGATGCAGAAGGAATATATTTATCGTGTGAACCAACTAGAGGCTATTGTGGATGGATGCATGCAATACAATATTCCAATAGTGCGTTAGTTGGTCAAAATAATGCTAATAGACACACCATATGATCTTCAGATGGCATTACATCGCTACCGCGAAGAAAATAATCAAATGCAAATTTGAATTCTTTGACACAAGCTTCAAATGACATCACGTGAGCGTCTCCAAGAAGGTTTGGTTGGTGAAGCGCATATTTACATGAGATGCTCAAGGGAGCCTCAATATCAGTCAGATATTGAAATATCTGATGATGAGAATAATGTATAATGTTTTGGCATTGGTGAATTTCAATTTAACTATGTATTTCTTTTCAAGTCTAATGTATCGTTTGCTACGTTAAATTATAATAACGCTACTTCTAGCAAACAACATAATTTTTCTTTTTTTTTTAAATTCCAAAAACACACATACAACAAGAAAGGTTTACAATACTAGAACAATACATAAAAAGAAACATATAGTCTATTACAAATACAATTACAAGAAAATACAACTTTAAAATAAAGTTTGTTAGATGGGCCGATCAACAAACCTTCTTACTTTGATATTTTCAAGGGCAGTCAGGTAATCCATGAATATACCATTAGGAAATTCCATAAACTTATTAAATTCAAATAAATAATCTCAACCCTTTGAATCCATCCTAACTTCCAAATTATTAATCGATTTTGGTAAGTACTTCATTGTGCTACCTGTCTCGTTTAGGATTTGTGCAAACTTACTAGTGTTTATCACATCCTCAACAGAAAACTTACAGTCACAGTAAATTATGCAATTTGTGATTATTGTTTCATTCAACATGAAAAGGCCATGGTGAATACTTTGTATGCCAGCACTTGTTTGACGCTCTGATAGAGTGTCTCTGCATATCAACTCTATCCCTACAAAACCACGATACTAGTGGCCTGAACTCATTCTAATTAGCCACCCTAATATGATGACATGCTCTCCAGTTATTTTGCCACTAAGATTCCCCAAATACTTGCCTACAAAACAAAAAACCATCAAATTAGGAATAAAACAAAAATAAAGTAACACACACACACACACACACATATTGTTGGCCTAGTGAAATACCCAAGAGGGGGGGTGAATTGAGTAGTTAAAAATTTGTTAGAGAAAAAAATACTTTAATAACCCAAATAACTAATTTTAATTCTAAATTAATTATTATCTTTATATCACAGTAAAAATATAAAATCAACTATGACCTCATATATCATATAGATTTAAAACGACTATATTTAACCAACAATATAACTTCTAAAGCTCTCAATTTAGTCCCCAAAATAATTTGATCTTAATCAATGAAAGTATAGAAAGAATTATATTTAAATATATGGAGTAAATCGTAAGATCAAAATAAAATCCCTTAAATCTCTCCCATATTTTAGGCCTAAAATATTCTCCACCAAAATAACAATATTTAAACTCAAAATTCGCAGGTTTAAATATAGGAATTTCAAAGATATCTTATAACCACTACTTTTCAAATGTTATGTCATTAAATGACACTCCAAGACCCCATACATTATATATAATCAAAATAAATTTTTTTTATTTCAAAATATTTTTGGAAAATCTCATTTTGGTCCTTAAACATTTTTAAATCGAAATTCATCAAAATAGAAAGTATTAAAGCACTTTAATTAAATAGACCAAATTAATATGGATAATAAAATAAATAAAACATATCTCAATTAAGTACAGATCCCTACAATATCTCAATCAGGTAGCCAAAAATGACTTGTTAATGGCTAGTTTTGAATCAAATCTATGAAATCCTCTAAACCTGAAACAGACTCATCAGTCGACCGATCAACACCCATAAGTCGATCGCTCGATTTAAGATACTAGCCAAGCCAAAATTCCTTTGCCCATCGATCAACTGCCCATCCATCTTCTGTTGACCGGACGATTCAGAGAGTTCATCTTTTAAGCATAGGTCGACCTACATGTCGACTGGGAGATTCAAAGACTACTTCTTCTATACTTCGGTCGACTTACCTATAGACTTGTTAATGTTGGGAACCTCTTCTAAATTTCTTTTTAATTTATTTTCTTCAATGTTTTCTCCATTTTAACTGATTTCTTTTTTCAATTAGCTCCACTAAATTCTTAAATTCAATTTTAATTAATTATCAATAGTTTTTTTCTAATTAGGATCCTATCAAAACACACATAAATTTAAAAACTTTTTGGGTCGTGTGTGATCTTAATCGGGATACATTAAGAGTAAAAATTAACCTGAGTTGTTTTCCCTTAGATTTTTCAAAATCTTCGGTCTCTTAATGTCCATCATCGTTGTCAGTCTCTTTAGCATGCATTCATTACTTGTCATCATGTCTTCATCATTAGAACTAATAAACTGAAACACTTAATCAAACCATTAGTTACATAAAAAATATCAACCTTTAATTCTCCATCAAAACCTTAGGATCAACATATATATTCAGAACTTTCACCATAACATTCTTCATATATTCTATTCATTTTATTCGGAAACACTTTACTAGAGTACCTCAGATGAATAAATTTAGAAGTGAGACTTTTGTTATTCATAGAAAAATTAGAGCGGGAAATTGGTAGGAAATTGGAGAAAAATGGAGAAGAAAATGAAGGAAAATATTTTGGTGGTAAAAAAATACATCAAATTGGAGGAAGATAGTTTGACAAGAAATTAGTGAAGAAATTGGGAAAGTTGTTGGCGGGAAAGTGGTTGGAAAAATATTATTTTGGTGTAAAAAATTGCCTATATATACATCTATACTATTAGAATTATCATTCACACCACATTCATTTCTCTTCTTCATGTTCATTACTCAAAAACTCAGCTTAAATGACAAGTAGGTCAGGAAACGATAAGAGTAAAGGCAAAGGTAAGGAACCAATAAAGATCCATTGCATTGATGAGGTTTCAAGGATAAGGGACCATGCTAAGTACCAAGATGAGATAGGTACGTAGTATGGAATCCAGATATACTGGTCAAAGGTCATACATTGGAGCGAAGACGAATTGCGAAGCCTACTACTATAGTTTGATGCCCGAGATAAGTTGTGTTACCCTAAGGACGTGTGTAGCCTGTAGGATGTTATTACAGATTGCACTAATGTTCAATGATAACTAGATCTCTCTGGCATAAAGCTGAATCCCATAACGAGGAAACGGACTTTCTTACTACGTAGTGATCATTTCAAACAAACTGTTTGATGGGTAAATCGTCATTACCACGAGAGTTACAACTACACCGAATGGGAAAAGGATAGTGAAGAGACAAAGAATTTATAATGGCTAATGATAATAGCAAAGATGAACCTTTATGAGGCAAGGTCTTATATGTACCACCTCAAGATTATGAAATTACGATCTTTCGAAATATTGAAAAGCGAACCGAATAACATTGGAAAAATTTGTCATGCATTGAAACTAGAAATAAAACAAATGGAGAAATAAATTTATGTCAAACAAAAACTTCACAAGATTCGGAAGACCAATGCGCCAAATGCAAATGAGCAGACATTAAAGTACTTTACCGATCCCAAATACACATATGACCTAGAACTGTCCGATTATGAAGATGGAGAGATTCTCTACGAATGGTTTGATAAAACTAAGTAGTTATCAAAGTTAGAAAAGTTCAATGATAGGTAGTATTTTCTAATTTATGTAATTTTTTTTTTCCTTTTAAGATTACTTGTAATTGTCATTGTGTTTAATTTCAATTTGATGTCTATCTCGGTTATTTTAAGTTCTTTCACTTTAAGATTATGTCAAATACCCATTTATATAATTATAAATTAAATACTTATCACAATTACATATAAAATATTTTATTCATTGAATCTAACTATAATATTTAAAGTGGAATACAAAAGCTTCAAAACAACCGCAATTGAGATTTGTCATTTTCTGCTAAATGTTAACAGTAAAATTTTATGCTAAATATATTCATCCAAAATTAGTATATTTTTAAAAATAGTATATTTGTGCGAGTCTAAAACTAGTATATTTTTAAAACAATGCGTACATATGCTAAATATATTTATCCAAATTTTCTATTCTAAAAATCACCTCACATATTAAATTTAAAAAATACTAATTGAACATTAGGATAAGGTTTATGGGGAAAAATAGAGAAGGGGGTTCGGAAAGGAAAATATAATAATGGGGAATTGAGGATTTAGGGTTATGAGAATGGGAAAAAGAAAAAAGAAAAAAATCCTCCGAAGTGAAGGTAAGGAAGAAATGGAGATTCAATATCCATTTCATTTATTTAAAAAAACATCCTATCATACAAATTGATAAAGAAAATCCATTTTTAATACTTGTTTTTGCCTTAAAAATGAATTTTGAAAATCCGTTTTTCAATAAACGGATTTTCAAAGTCCGTTTTTCAATAAACGGATTTTCAAAGTCTGTTTTATTGTTTTTTTTGTAAATATGTTTATATATATGTGTGTGTGTCTGTGTGTGTGTGTTCAGTATTTTTGTTTTTAAATTATAATTATAGTGTTAAGAACTCTTCTTCCTCTACTTTCTTCCCTCTTCGACTACCACAAAGTGTTTAGATCATCCAGTGGTGCATGTTTTTGCTCTTGTGGTTCCCATTTTTTATCTGATTATTAGTTTATTTTGGCTTATTTGCGAAGGTAAGGTAGTTTAATACAAAGTTGACCAACATTTGAAAATAAAAAATTAAAGGAAGAAAGTAACCAAATAAAAATCTTTATTCTTGCCTTCCTTTTTCATCTCTTGATTCTTCATTGGATATGTACCTATTGAATCCAATGTTTTGATGAATGATAGGTGTAAATTACCTACGTATTTCTAATCCGAATTTATTAGTTTTCGAGTATGTTTATAGTTATTTTTATGTGTTTTAATTAGTTTTCATACTTTTTGTATAAATCAGGTGTGTGGGGCATAAAGATAGGAAACTGGAGCGAAAACGATGAGATCGAATCAAAGCGAGCCGAAGTTACGGTGGATAAACAAGCTCGAAGGTTAAAATATAAAACAAGCCACTGCCTAGGCATCCAGACCACCGCCTAGGCGGTGAAGAAGCTGAGAAAAGAGCAAAATGTTACTGATGGACGATCGCATAGGCAAAGGTAGGCAGAAATCCAGTAGAAAACGAAGATGGGCTACTAACAGCCGCTCTTTGCCTAGGCAAAAATTCCTTTGCCTAGGAGAAAATCCAATAGAATGTTCTTCTACGTCCGCCACCTACTTCACCACCTAGGCGATCAGCCGAACTGACCTGACTTCGCCTAGGCAAAAATCCCCTGCACAGTCTTGAGATATTTTTAGGATATTTTGACTTTAAATACCCCATCTCCTCCCCCTTCTCCGCTCTCTCTCTTTCTTTCTTGTATTTTTGAGCCCCTTAGGCTATATCTAAGGGTATATTTAGGAGTTTTAGAGGTGGAGCTCACATCCCGAAGTGGAGAAGACGGCGAATCGATCGTTGAGCGTTCTTAGCGGTTTATCTTCGGACGAGGCTAAGTTCTTCAATTGTTTTTCCTTATTTCTTTATCTTAGGATCATGTGAGCATGTTAAGCTCGATTTATATGTTTATATGGTTATGACCACGAGTTAAATATGGATTGTAGTAGGGATTAATGGTATATTTATAAATATGTTTGTTTGGATGATTTCGGTGTTTCGTTTGTGATTGTTCTTCGTAGTTTGATTGTATTTATCGTATTGTTTGTTTATTATGCTTAGTTAGATAAATGGAGAATACAGGGTTTTGAAAAACCCCAGATTCAGATTAAGGTAAACAAACGCCATAATTCTATAACCCGGTCGGGGTTTGAATTGTGGATAATCGATGACGTGGGGCAAGACACACGCTACCTAGGGTCGTTAAGACGTTGAGGGAGATTTCTTCGTTGACTCGAAGTTGCATTATATCTCTCGTCTTACACTCGGGAGAGGTGGCGAGAGAGTTTTAGAATGGAGATTGTCGATAGGGTAAATACAACGCGACGATCCAATACCCTGGGAGGGCGTTGGATTGTGTGCAATCAATGACGTTGGGCGAGACTCACGTGACCTAGGGTCGTTAAGATATTAAGGGGGACTTCTTCGTTGGCTCGAAGTCATGTATTCCCCCGTCTTACCCTCGGGAGAGGTGGCGTTAGAGTTTACGTTACCGAGGTTGTCAAATAGGTCGAACACCGTAAACGTGAGTAAATCGAAATCGAACACGTATTTGTAAACACGTTAATCCCTAAGAAATTCTTCACCCTAAAACATATTATCTTATTAGTGCAGTTAATTTAGGTTATATTAGTATTAGTTTAATTAATTAATTACATTTGTTTTTCGCCTAACTAAAATTAGGTCACTACAAACGCGGTATTCGATAGTAACGACACCAATTCCTTTGGATATGATGACCCGATCTTAACAATCCCACTATACTAAAACTTAGACCTAGTATACTTGCGAGTGTAAGTAGCGGCGTATTTTATGCCCTACCAATGAACAATTAAATATAGATGTTTTATGAAACTAATGCTTTTACTGAGTGATTTTAGATTTAAGGTTCCATTTAATTGATTAAGAAGAAAAATTATCAAATAATAAATAGAAAGTGCAAAATGGAGATAATGAAGATTTGAAAAGTATTCAAGACATTGAAAATAAATAGGTGAAAACAACTTTTTACTTTTATACTCTTCATGCAACCTAAATTAAGATCACGCACGATACTTTAAAATGAATTAATCTTACGTATGTTGTGATAATTTTAGAGTTCTTATATGTATTTTATGATGTGCTAAGTATTTGAAATGTTTTTGGTTATGTACCTAATTGAAAAAATGGCTTTAATATTTAAAATAGTGGTTTCTCTGGTCAATTCGGTCAACTGGTGAAAGAGTTCGATCGACTAACAAACACTGTATGTTTAGAAAGTGAAAATGGTGACCTACAGGTCAATTCAGTCAATGACAAGTTGGGTCAGTCGACTAACATATCCAGTAGTTGAAAATGAAGAAAAAAAATGAGAACACACTGGACCATTCAGTCAACCAACCAAAATGGTCGATCAACCAAGTAGACCAACACAATGGTAAAAAAAAAGTGACCGTTGTGAGAGGTTGGTCAACCAACGATTTAGGCCAGTCAACCGACAACGTCAGTCAAAACTTTGACTGATTTGTTTTCTAGTCAATATTTCTCAGTTTTGATGATTTCAATGGAGTATTTCAAGGCAATTCAAAATATTTTCAAAATATATGACATATTAAAAGATTCCTAATTAATTGGTCTATTTATTTTTATGTTCTTTTAATTAAAGTGATTAAATACTTTTTATTTCTATCAATTTTGATTTGAAAAATTTTTAAGGACCAAAATGAGTTTTTCCAAGAGTATTTTCTAATAAAAATACTATTTTGAATATGTATGATATATGAGGTCTTGAGATGTCATTTAGAGTCAAGACATTTGAAAACTAGTCATTGGAGGCCTAGTTCTAAGTCTATTAATATAGAATTGCGGGATTGAGGTTGAGCAATCAAGAACATTAAGATTTTGCTATTCTAAGAGATAGTTTTTCGTTGAAATTCACATGTGAAATTATTAAGAGTTCTTTATCGTGGTATCATAATCATTTTTGATAAATTTCGGTAAAATATTTCCTAGCTATTGGTTTTACTTTCTTATATTATTTTGATTAATTGATTGGATAAATTATTTGAGAAATTGTTTTCAAACTTAATTTTGTGAAAATATTTTAAAATGGTGTTTATTTGAGAAATCTAATTACGCTACTTGTGTGTTAAATTATATAAATCAGATTTGTGCCACACATTGAATCTATCACATAATAATATTTAGGATATTAATTGAGTATAATTGTATTGAGGTGGTAGAAGCTCATTGTGTAAAGAAACTTGTTGATCTTTTTTTGTTAGCGAGTTTGAGCAGATTAGTCATGTTTGGGTCAGTGTCTAATCAGGGTAGCTAGGTTTCGATTTTTAGCCTAAGAAAAAGATTATAAAGGTTCTTCTTAAGCCTGCAAAAAATGGATAAGTGTAATAGCGTGAGAGGGTGATAGATTGATTCTAAGCCTATGAAAAGAATCAAGGTCGTAAAGGTTAATTCTGAGCCTGCGAAAAAAATTAGGATAGTTTGAGTTTAATTTTGACCCTCGAAAAAACATTAGGTTGATCTTTAACTTGTGAAAAAGAGTGTAAGGATTTGGTTCTTACCTATGAACCCAAAAAATTTAGTGAACCCAAATAAGAGAGTCCCATTAGCATTCCGCAAAGTTCCGTCTCCGCCAATAAAACTAGGGTTTCCTCTATAGCTACCATCTAAGTTCATCTTTAGTCTATTACATGGTTGACTCCAATAAACCAATTGTGTCACACCCCACTCCGGGCCCCAAAGCCCAAGGCCAAGCGTGACCTCAACTTTATGTTACTCAACCAAACACAAATATAAACTACTATCAATTGATATAGATTTTAAAAATATTTACTGACTCAAAATTCAAAGATACACATGTCCCAAAAATATCACAGAATAAAACTACAAAAATTGAACCTTTCGCGATTCACACATGTCTTGCCCACCTCAAAATACTACACTACCCTCTGACTCTACCTAGCGCCAGTGGCGAATTTTTCTCTAGCTGAGGTACCAGAGATAAAATATTTTATCGGTGTACTGCCTTCATAATATAAAAATAATTTATGGATCAAGTACATTTATTACAATTCATTTTTCAAAATAGAATATAATAACAGTGATATTTTCCAAAATAGATTATAACTGTATTGAGCAGTAGAGAAATTCACAGATATCATCATCATATAGAAACTGAATATAAATTAACTAGTCAAATCATTTTTATATAATAAAATACCAAAAAAATATTTTCCTACTAACCATAAGATCATTTCACCTCACGATCGAGAGTTATAACATAACATATAACCTGATAACTGTGCAATCTAAGGTTGCCATCAGTGTTAAGGCCATTCAGTATCTCCAATGGTAGGATTCAACATGTGGTATAAACCACCATGCCATGATGATAATCATCATCATCATCAACAACAACAACAACCAATACCTACAGAACTTACCCTTCTCTCAGGTCACAACACAACGTCCTATAGGACATGCCCTCTTGTTAGGACCAACAACATCCCATAGGACGTGTCCTCCTATCTAGATCACTCTATGGCCTATGGGTATAAAATAAAACTACTTTTCACATTTAAACATTTACTTGATTAATTTAATGTTATAAAACAATCAATTTTAATAGACCTTTTCTTTACACATTTTTGTACATAAATATAATTAATTAATTTATATAAAAGACAATACACTCACCTCGATAATTGCATTGCTATTAGGCTATCATCGGAATATTACCGTAGCTGGCTTCGCCTATGAACCTAACAATGATAGAACCTAAATTAAGAATTTAACTAAATAAATCTAATATGCAGTGCAATGAATGAAATGCGTAACACTAAAATGAAATTTTCCTGTTTCCAAATTTTACTAATTATTTTTCTACTATAAATTAAATTTTCTTTCACCATTTAAATATTTTTATTTAAAATTTATATCTCTAATATATATATATATATATATATATATATATATATATATATATATATATATATTGTATATAAATATACATATACACCTTAACTTTAAGAACAACAAAAGAATAAGTAAATTAAAAAAAAAATAACCTAGAAGAAAATGATAGCACTTGGCAAAGAAAGAGAAAAAGAGTGTAGAGAGAGAGAGAGTTTGTGTAATAAGAGAGAAAATAATTAGAAAGAATATGAGGAAAAGTAAAAATTAGATGATATACACATATATATATAGGGAGAAAAATGCTATCGGCATTTTTTTTTTTTTTTTTTTTTAAACTTCTTAGTCATTAAGCAATTTAATGGAAAATCTATGGCAAGGACATGGAAAATCTATGGCAAGGACACGTGTGTCCTTGCCATAGATTTTTTTTGTTATATATATATATATTAATTATTTACACTAACTACCTTCTAAAATAAAATAAATATTAATTATATCTCAAAATTCTTAAACTTATATTTTAAATAACACACTAATCTCAAAACTTTTGAAATTAAATTTTAAAAATTAACATTTAACCCCCAAATTTTAAAACTAATTTTTAAATACCATAATAGTCCCTTAAAAATTTTACGGTAAAATTTAAATGTCACAATGGACCCCATTATTTTTCTAAATGTTGTAAAATGCGACTAAAAATATGCATGCGCAAAAAAAAAAGGTCTTACAGTCTTTCTCCCTGAAAGAAATTTTATCCCGAAATTTAGTTACCTTAAACGAATAAATGCAGATATTTACTTATCATCTCCTATTCTTTTTCCCATGTCACTTCTTTTGCGAAATGACTGCGGCATAGAACTTTTACTAATGGAATTGTTTTTGTTCACAGTACTTGATTTTTACCGTTTAGAATCTACACTAGCTCCTTAACATTTGACAAGTCTTCATTCAATTCGATCGGCTGAGAAGTTAACAAATGCGAAGGGTTTGGCACATATTTCCTGAGCATCAAAACGTGAAAAATATCGTGAAATCGAGATAATTCTAATGGTAGGGCTAATCGATAGGCTGTTATACCAACCCTTTCTAGAATCTCGTCCTGACCAATGTATCTTAGTCTCATTATGCTTTTCCACGAAGATATACGTAATAATACGTAATCACCTACTTCAAATTACAACTCACGTTTATGCTTGTCGGCATAACCTTTTTATCAACTCTGAGTAATCCTTAGTCATTCCTGAATCACTTTCACATTTTTCGTTGTCATCTGAGCTATGTTAAGTATCAACAATTTTTGTTCTCCAACTTCAGTGTAACAAACTGGTGTTCTACATCCTTTTCCATACAACACTTTATACGGTGTCATCTCAATTGTCGAATGGTAGTTATTGATATAGACAAACTCCATCAACGTCAAATGATCATTCTAACTTCCCCGAAATTCTAGAACATAATCCCTCAACATATCCACCAATATTTTAATTGAACGCTCTGATTGGCTGTCAGTCTAATAATGAAAAATTGTACTGAATTTTAACTTAGGAGCTAGAGCAGTTGGAAGACTCGTCCAGAATTATGTAAATTTCAGAGCTCTATCTGTCACTATGGAAACCGGTGTACCATGCAATCGAAAATCTTGTCAATATACAATTTTTCATACTTGTCCATGGAGTACGTAGTTTTTACAGCCAGAAAATGAGTAGACTTTGTAAGTCTATCAACAATCACCCAAATAGAATTATGCCACTTTTGAGTACGGGGCAATCCTAAACAAAATCCATTATGATGTATTCCCACTTCCATTTTGGGATGGGCAAATGCTGGAATAATCCTCCAGGACGTTAGTGCTCGATCTTGATTTGCAAACAGAAAAGACACCTGACAGCAAATTATGTAATTTCTCGTTTCATTCCATTCTACCAATAACATTCTTGCAAATCCCGATACATTTTGGTACTGCCTGAATGTATTACATACGCTGAGCTATGCGCTTCTTCTGTGAGATCTTTTTTCAAATAGATATTATTAGGTACACGCAGTCTATTCTTAAACATTAACGGCATGTTTGGTTGGACGGAATGGAATGAAGGTGGAATGGAATGGAAGAAGTAATGGAATGAAAGAAGGAATGGAATGGAATTGTGAATGGAATCACTATTCCATTCTCTTGTTTGGTTGGTATAGAATGAAAGAAAGAATGGAATAGTGAAATATAGTAAAATTTCCATTTTGCCCTTATAAAATTATTATTCCGTTCTCTTCTTGATTGGTTATAATAAAATTTGATTATATTTCACTATTCTATTCCTTTCCTCATTTTATTATATTTCACTATTCAACTCAATTTTAAATTTTTGTTCTCTAATTTCTATTTTTGTTCTCAATTTTCAGTTTCTATTCTTTAATTTCTGTTTTTGTTCTCAATTTTCAGTTTCCTTTTTCAATTTTCCGTTCTCTAATTTTCTATTTTTTGTTCTCAATTTTTAAATTATGTTCTCAAATTTTTGTTTTCGTTCTCAAATTTTTGTTTTTATTCTCAATTTTCGATTTCCGTTCTCAATTTTCTATTATCTAATTTTATGTTTTTGTTCTCAATTTTCTGTTTTTATTCTCAATTTTCAATTTCTATTCTCTAATTTTATATTTTTGTTCTCAATTTTCAATTTTCGTTCTCAATTTTTCGTTCTCTAATTTTATATTTATGTTCTCAATTTTCAGTTTATGTTCTCAATTTTCTGTTCTCTAATTTTATGTTTTTGTTCTCAATTTTTAGTTTATGTTCTCAATTTTTTGTTCTCTAATTTTCTATTTTTGTTTTCAATTTTCAGTTTATGTTTTCAATTTTTTGTTTCTATTCTCAATTTTCAGTTTCTGTTATCAATTTTCTAGTTCTGTTCTCAATTTTTTATTCTCAATTTTCTATTTCTATTCCCAACTTTCTATTCTCTAATTTCAATTTATGTTCTCTAATTTCTGTTTTTGTTCTTAATTTTCAAGGGTTTAATTATAAGGGTATCATGTAATTTAAGATATTGATTTGATTGGGTTGGAATTCCATTCCACCCCATCTCAAATGGAATCCCATTCCATCCAATTTCATTCCAATGGAATCACAAAAGTGATTCCATTAGAGAACCAAACAACGGAATAGGAATCGAGGGCGGAATGCAATTCCATTCCGCCCTCGATTCCATCCAACCAAACATGCCGTAAGGCTTCATCATTATCTCTAATACGATAGTCAGTTCTTTGACCATTTTTCACTTCATCTCTAATCTTTCCAATTGGGCATCCGACTTTTGCGCTTCTGAAATACAATCGATTAACATTGGTCTCAAGGTCAAAGTTGAAAGAAACGATGCAGTCTGACCCGCTGCCAACTAGACTCGCAAGGATCTCAGCTCGTCATATAGGTTGGTATAAACAACTCGAAAGTGCACAAATGAACCCACCTATTTCTGACTTAATACACCTAGTACTACAACATTATCCTTTTTAGGATGATAATGGATAGTACAATCATAATCCTTGATCAATTTCATCCAACACTTCTATCTCAGATTCTATTTCTTCTAAGTAAACAAATATTTTAAACTCTAGTGATTAGTGTATATCTCACAAGTCTCACCACACAGATAATGTCTCCAGAGTTTCAAGACAAACACAATCGCCACCAGCTCCAAATCATGCTTTGGGTAGTCACGCTCATGATTCTTTAATTGTCGAGAGACATATGCAATCATGTAGCCATGTTGCATCAATACACAACCTAGGCCCTGGTGTGAAGCGTCACTGTATATCACGAAGCCACCATTTTTTTGTAGAGAGAGAATGTGTAGGCATTGATATCAATCTATATCTCCTGGAAACTCTATTTACATCTGTCAGTCAACTCAAATTTAGTTTTCCTGCGGGTTAACGGGGCAATTATAACAAAATATTTCTGTACAAACTAGCGATAATAACCCACCAATCCCAGGAAGCTTCGGACATATATCATACTTTTTGGCCTTTCCCACTAAACAACGGCTTCGAATTTGTTTGGGTCGACTTGTATACCATCACCCAAGATAACGTACCCCAAAAATACGATTTTATCTAGCCAAAACTCACATTTACTAAACTTCGCATACAATTGATTCTCTCTTACAATCTATAACACAATTTTAAGATTCTTTGTATGCTCTTTTTTATTTCGGGGGTAAACTAATATACCATCAATGAACACTATGATAAACTGATCTAAGTAAGGCCGTAAGATCCGATTCATCAGATCCATAAAAATAGCTGGGGCCTTTGTCAATCCAAATGGTATAACTAAAAATTCATAATGTCCATACTTTGTACGGAACGCCGTCTTTGACACGTCATTGTCTGTGATTTTCAACTGGTAATATCCTGATCGAAGATTTATTTTTTAAAATACCCTGGCCTTCTGAAACTGATCGAACAAATTATTAATTCTAGGTAATGGGTATTTATTATGAACCATTACCTTGTTCAGTTGTTGATAATCGATACACATTCTCAGAGTGCCATCATTTTTCTTTACAAACAACATTGGAGCTCCCCACAGAAAAACAATAGGTCTGAGAAACCCGCGGTGTAATAGATCTTGCAACTGAATGTTTAGTTCTTTCAACTCGATAGGTGCTATACTATAGGGTGGAATTGATATAGGAGAAGTACCCAAAATTAATTCGATAGTGAATTAAATTTCCCTACCCAATGGCAACTCTGACAATTATTCTAAAAATACATCGGGATAATCCCCGACCACTAGGATATCTACCAATTGTACCTCATTCTGACTAATGTCAATCACATGCGTGAGGTATCCCTGACATCACTTCTTTAATAATTTTTTGGCTTTTAAAATTGAAATCAAACTGACAAGGACACTGATTCTATCCCCCGAAAACACAAAGTCTGACTCACCTTGGACTCAAAACATTATTTCCTTTTTAAAACAATCGATTGTGGCATGATAGACGGAAAGAAAATCCATACTTTGTATCATATCAAAATTGTGAATACTTAGGGGTAATAGATCCACTGACAATTCTCTATCACCAATGCAAAGCAGATTATTTTTGTACATACTATCTATCAATGCTGACTCACCCATAGGGGTAGAGATAATAATACCATATGACAGAGAACTAGGAAATTTTCCTACATACATCATAAAAGTCGTCAAAACAAATGAATGAGTAGAAATTAGGTCGATGAGTATACGTACATCTCTATCATATAAAGACATGATACTTGTAACGACATCTGGGGTAGCCTAAGTATCCTGCTGGGTAGTAGAAAATACATGCCCCTGAGTTGGAGGTCTATTAGTCAATCCTTTACTTCGCCCCTGAACACCATTAGGGCCAACACTGCATATACTGCTCACAGAGGAAGTAGGTGTAGCAATAAATTTTGGATAAAACAGAGATATGTGGCAGGACTCATGACAACATAAACATATTGGGCCTGCCATAGAATAGTCTTTAATGAAGTGGTCTGATGAACCATATTGATAGCATGTGGTTGTCCCAGCTCGGCTAAACGTTTGGCCCCTACTATACCCCTGTTGACCTGAACTCTGTCCACGTACATTCTGTCATCACTTGGAATATGATTGCCATGGCCCTAGGCTCATAGTTAACTGATCGACTATCAGAGCTCGAGAAAATTACAGTCGAGGGCCAAATCTTTAAGATGTGCCACCTGGATATTTGCTAGACGACTTAAATCTACTCTTTTTTTTTTGTATTGTTCACGGTTCTCGACGGCTTCTCACACATTTTTCTCTATTAATTTCGCCGTGTTCACAAGTTTAGTGTAGCTTTTGATCTTCCAGGAAGTCAACCTTGAATGTATTTGCAAATCTAGTCCTTTTTGGAATCGTTTACATCTTGTTTTCTCAATCTTTACCAAATCAGGAGCGAATCGAGACAAGGCATCAAACTTGATTTCAAACTGCAGAACTGACATCTTCCCCTGTTTTAGTAGTATGGATTCTTTCTCCATCTCGAACTGATAGGATTCTAGAAAATATTTTTCATTAATACTGCAACAAATTGATCCCAAGTGATCTCCTAGTCTGGAATTTAAATTAGTATCTTCATTTTCTTCCACCAATGTTTGGCTTCTCCCTTTAGTTGAAAGGTGGTGAGATGAACTCAACTATCATCAATAATACCCATCGCCTCGAATGCGTACTCTATGCTCCTCAACCAATTCACAACATCAGCAGGACCTACAGTTCCCGTAAAAGTTGGGGGGTCAAACTCCTGAATCTTTTTAAGAGTACAGTCTAAGGATTGGTTGTTTCAGTTTGGGACCTCTGACATTTCATTATCTTTACCTATTACTCAGCTACTTGTGCAACAACATATAGTATTCATTCGACAATATCCAATCCTTTCTGCGCCCTACTCCGTCTTCTTTGGGGTCTAGAATTTCCACTACTTTAATTTCCACAATCCATATTCAAGTTCTAAAATAAAATTTAATAATTAAAAATTCCAACAATTCAACAAATAGTGTATGATGCAAAGGTACTATTTAATCAAGAAAAAAATAACTACCACTCACATGCTAAATCAACTTATCAACCTCCTATCTTATGGTCCATTACTGACGAAACAACCTGACAAGTCTATAGAACCTATAACCTATGATCCGATACCAAAAACTATCACGCCACACCCCAGGCCCCAAAGCGTGAGACTAGGCATGACCTCAACTTCATGTTACTCAACATACCACAAATATGCACTACTATCAATTGATATAGATTTTCAAAATATTTATCAACTCAAAATTCAGAGATGCATATATCCTAAAAATATTTTATAGCAAAACTACAAAAACTAAACCCTTCATGATTCACACATGTCCTGCCCACCTCAAAATACTACACCACTTTCTTACTCTACCTAATGCCAGTAGTGAATCTGTCTCTAGCTGAGGTACTGGTAGTGCGTGAAACACGCCGCTACTTACACTCGCAAGTATACGAGGTATAAGTTTTAGTATAGTGTGATCGTTAAGATCGGGTTATCGTATCCACAGGGGTGTCGTTACAGTCGAATACCGCGTTTGTCGTGACCTAACTTTATCTAGGCGAAAAATAAATGTATTTAATTAATTAAACTAATACTACTATAACCCAAATTAACTACCCTAATATGCTAATATGTTTTAGGGTGAAGAATCGCCTAGGGATTAACGTGTTTACAAATGCGTCTTCGATTCCGATTTACTCACGTTTACGGTGTTCGACCTATTTGATAAACTCGGTACGTAAACTCTACCGCCACCTCTCCCAAGTGTAAGACGGGAGAATACATGACTTCGAGCCAACGAAGAAGTCCCCCTCAATGTCTTAATGACCCTAGGTCACGTGAGTCTCTCCCAGCATCATTGATTGCACACAATCCAACTCCTTCCCGGGTTATTGGATCGTCGCTTTGTATTTACCCTATCAACAATCTCCATTCGTAAACTCCCTTGCCAGCTCTCTTGAGTGTAAGACGAGGGATATAATGCAACTTCGAGTCAACGAAGAAGTCCTCCTCAAAGCCTTAACGACCCTAGGTAGCGTGTGTCTTGCCTCACGTCATCGATTGTCCACCATTCAAACCCCGACCGGGTTATAGAATCGTGGCGTTTGTTTACCCTAATCCGAATCTGGGGTTTGTCAAAACCCCGTATTCTCCATTTACCATTCTAAGCACAATAAACAAACAATACAATAAATACAATCAAACTACGAAGAATACTCACAAATGAAACACCGAAATCATCCAAACAACGTATTGATAAATATAGTGTTAATCCCTACTACAATCCATATTTAACTCGAGGCCATAGCCTCATATACAAGAAAATAATGAGCTAAACATGCTCACATGCTCCTAATATAAAGAAATAAGGAAAAACAATCGAAGAACTTAGCCTCGTCCAAAGATAAACCGCGAAGAATGCTCAACGATCGATTCGCCGTCTTCTCCACTTCGGGATGTCAGATCCACCTCTAAAATCCCTAACTATACCCCTAGATATAGCCTAACGGGCTCAAAAAACCAAGGGGGCAAGAGAGTCACCGGCCAAGGGGGTGGAGAGGGGATATTTATAGCAAAAAAATCCTAAAAATATCTAAAAATATCTCAAGACTGTGCAGGGTAAATCTGCCTTGGTGGGGGATTTTTCGCCTAGGCGGAGTTAGGTCAGTTCGGTCTTATCGCCTAAGCGGTGAAGTAGGCGGTGGACTGAGAAAACATTCTGTTGGATTTGCGCCTAGGCGAGCAGCTGTCAGTAGCCCATCTTCGTCTTTTGCTGGATTTCCGCCTAGGCGATGGAATTTTTGCCTAGGCAGTCGTCCGTCAATAATATTTTGCTCTTTCTCAGCTTCGTCACCGCTTAGGCGGTGGTCTGGATGCCTAAGCGGTAGGCCTATTTCATCTTTTAGCCTCCGAGCTTGTTTATCCACCGTAACTTCGAACCGCTTTGGTTCGATCTTATCGTTTTAGCTCCAGTTTCCTATCTTTTTGCCCCACACACCTGATTTATTACAAAAAGATAAAAACTAATTAAAACATAATAAAAATAACTATAAACATATTCGAAAACTAACAAATTTGGATTGGAAATAGATAGGTTTTTCACACCTATCAGGTACCTAAGATAAAATATTTTATCAATGTACTGCCTTCATAATATAGAAATAATTTATGGATCAAGTACATTTTTCAGAATCCATGTTTTAAAACAAAATATAATCACAGTGATATTTTCCAAAACAAAATACATAATTGTATTGAACAGTAATGAAATTCATAGATATAATCATCATATAGCAACTGAATATAAATCAACCACTCAAATCACTTTTATATAATAAAATACCAGAAGCATACTTTCCTACTAGCCATATAATCATTTTACCTCACGATCGCGAGTTATACAACTGTGCAATCTAAGGTTGTCATCAATGTCAGGGTCATTCAATATCTCCAATTTTAGGAGTCAACACGTGGTATAAACCACCATACCATGATCATAATCATTATCGTCAATAACAACAACAGCCACCACTACCTACAGAACTTACTCTCATCTCAGGTCACAACACAATGTCCTACAAGACATGCCCTCCTGTCGGGATCACATTACGGCATATGGGTATAAAAATAAAATCACTTTGCACATTTAACCATTTACTTAATCCATTTAACGTTATAAAATAATCAATTTTAACAAACCTTTTTTTTTTTCACATTTTTATACGTAAACATAATTGGGTAATTTACATATAAGATAATACACTCACCTCGATAATCGTACTGCTATTAGGCTACCTTCGGAATATTGTTGTAGTCAGGGTCATCTATGAATCTAACAACGACATGACCTAAACTAAGAATTTTACTAAATAAATCTAATATGCAGTATAATGCATGAAATGCGTAACATTGAAATGAAAATTTTCTATTCCCAAAATTTCTAATTATATAAAATTATTGAATATCCAATTTCTTAAATCAATATTATCTGTACAAAAATTATTATGACATCAATTACAAATTTTTTCTAATTAATAGTTTAATCTACAGAAAAATATTAATCGATTATTATTAATATTTATTTGTCAACGAAATGCTAAAAATGACCATTTTAATAAGAAAATTGAATTTCTACTATAAAATTAAAAAAAAAAAATCAACATTTAAATATTTTTATTTAAAATTTATAACTCAAGTATATATATATATATACACCTTGACTTTAAAAACAACAAAAGTATATATACACCTTGACTTTAAAAACAACAAAAGAAGAAGAAAAGTAAAAATAATTTACTTGAAAAAAAATGATGGCACTTGGCAAACAAAAAGAGATAGAGTGTAGAGAGAGAGAGAGAGAGAGAGAGTAATAAGAGAGAAAGTAAATAGAGAGAGTATAATGAAAAGTAAAAATTATATGATATATACATATATTGGGAGACAAATATTATTGCCAACTTTATTTATTCAATTTTATTTTTAACTTCTTAGCCATCAAACCATTTAATTGAAAATCTATAGCAAGTCCTTACCATATATTTTTTATTTATTTTTTATTTTTTTGTTATATATATATATATATATTAACTATTTACACTAACTACCCTCTAAAATAAAATAAGTATTAATTATATCTCAAAATTATTAAAATTAGATTTCAAATAACACAATAATCCCAAAACTTTTAAAAGTCAATTTTAAAATTAATATTTGACTCCCAAAATTTTAAAACTAAATTTGTAAATACCATAATAATCACTTAAAAATTTTAAGGTAAAATTTAAATGTCACAATGGATCCCATTATTTTTTAAATGTTCTAAAATACAACTAAAAGTATGCGTGTGCAAAAAAAAAAAAAAAAAATTAGTCTTACAAACTGAATCGTAGATTTCGTCTTTCTTGTTGGCGGAGCAACCTTGGACAAAGTTTGATGAATATTAACAATTACTTTCTGAACATCACATTGCACGTCATCAAATCTAAACTTGTTATGCATTTTTCATATTTCCTAGCACAATATAGACAGAACGAGCATATACAAAAAAAAATTCAGGGGAGCAGACCTTTTTTGTCGCCACCAACCTACCAATCTGTCACAAACATCACCATTCCATTAAGTTGCTCCAAAACCAGTCCACACCTTCTTTGCCAAGTCCCCTTGAGAAAGTAGATGATGTAGAGATTCAAAATTAGGCCTATAGCAACAATTACAATGTGCGCATATTTTCACACTTTTCTGCTGAATCACCTCATCCATCAAGATAATTTGATGATGAAACCTCCACATAAAGATAACGATCCTTATTGGGAGAGTTTTATGCCATATCTTATCAAAAATGGATGAGCATCTTGTTATTTTCTTACAACTTCCCAGACTGTTTTCACTAAAAAGATTCTCGAGTTAGATGGTTGTCAAATCATAACAACCTTCACCGACACACTTAGCACCTGAATATTTTTTAGTTCGCTCACATAATCTGCCGGGATAAGATTCTGAATACACGGCATGTAATACCCAAAAAATTTATATTTTTGAAAATGTTATTTTATATAAATTTAATATTTTTGGGATTTTTTGGAAATTCATAGTATAAATAATATTTGATAATTTTTGGGGATTAAATGTTAACTTGAAATTGACTTTTAAAAGTTTTGGGATTATTGTGTTATTTAAAATATACTTTTAAGAGTTTTGGAATATAATTAATATTTTTTCTATTTTAAGGGGATGTTAGTGTAAATAAAAAATAAATTAATTAATAAAAGGTTAATATGATTTCCTTCCTAAGGAAATCATATTAACCACACACACATATATATGTGACGTGGGTATGTGTCTTTACATGGGAATAAAAATAATAATATATATATATATATATATATATATATATATATATATATATATATATATATATATTATATTGTTTAGAATGATCTATATATATGGAGGGGAGGGAACATATATGAGGACTGGTTTTTGGATGAGAGAAAGAAAAAGGGGACTCACAGGATTGGAATTAAAAATCAGTAGACATGTAAATATATATGATTAATAAGAATAAGGTTTTAGGACTGGATTTTAAAAAGGGTTTTGAGCGAGATAAATATTCCGTTTCGAATTTTAGGTTCAGATTTCAGGTAGAATTTCTAACTCTTCTAATATATGTATTTAATCTTTTTATTATGCAATTTATGTTATTATTATTGTTGAATTTTAACTGTTAAATTTTTTGAAATAGTTATGATTATGTAAAAATTATGTAGAAATCATATCTATGTGTTTATTTGTTATATTGATTGTATACACATATTAGGGGGTTAAAATTGTACTGAGCATTACCTCACAACCGCACAATTTTGATTGTAGGGCCGGTGAGAATGAAACTACACCAAGAATCATCTTTGAATTTCTATTTAATCTGTAATAATTATATTTATTAATTACTGTTGTAAAAATTAACTCGATAATTCGAAAATCATAATTATCGACGTCGCATTATAAAATTTCTCAAATTTATAAAAATAAATCCGGTGCCATATTATGATAATTCATATAAGTTATATTATTATTATTATTATTATTATTATTATTATTATTATTATTATTATTATTATTATTATTATTATTATTATATGAATTATTATGAAATCGGTGATACTACTCTGATACGGCCGTCAATTATATAGTAAAAAGTCAAGTATGTATACTTGACTTTTAATCATATTATATTTAGTATTATAATTAGTATTATATATTGTTCTTAACGATAATTTTAATTATCGATCTATAATGATATTATCATATTATAATTAGTATTATATATTGCATTTATTATTTACCATTGAAAAATTGAATCGATGAATTCGATAATTATAATTATCGTCGTAGCGTGTAAAATTTCTCAGATTGTTATTAATAATTCAGATAGATATATAATGTTTTGAGCGAGAAATATCGATTTTGGTTCGGATTCTCTATTTAATTCGCGTAATGTCTATACTGGATTTTACACTGCTATACTCTATTATTGGATTTTAATTACAGTCGATATCCAATAATATATTAATAGATATCCTAAACAAATCTACTATAATAGAGTGCATTAATGGCTAAATCAATTTATTCATTTAGGTTAAGAAAGAAAATGAAGTTTGGATATTTAGAATAATAATTATTAAGGAATGATTTAAGAAAAAAAAAAATATATATTTGAAAGTGGACGGATTTGGAGCCACGATAGAAATGCATGTTGGTAGCGGAATTATTTCGTCGCTACGTTACCGCAAGTGTACAGGTCAAATTTTAATGGAATAGTGATGAGTAGAGTTTTCGTATCCATAGGGATTGGTTTAAATTGTCATTAAGTACTGCGATTGTTGTAAGTTAACTTTATCTAGGTGATCCAATTTTAGGTTTTTGTAAAAATATAAAACTTAACTAAAATAATAACTAACTAAACTAAAATATGGAATAAATAATAAAATGTTAGGAATAAATTATATGAGAATAGATTATCTAGAGATTAATTTTGTTCACTAATACGTGCTTGATTTAATCTAGTTTACACTAACAGTCGTCAATCTATTCGACAATCTAGGTGTTTAAAACTCACTCACTACCTTTCCCGAGTGTAAAGTAAATGAATATGCAACCATGTCAACACCGATATCCCTATCTAATGTCTAAACGATTATATGAGTCTTACCCCAACCTCACGGATTACACACGTTCTAATAATCTCCCGAAACATTAGAACTTCGCAATGTGTTTAAACCCTAGTCCGAATCCAGGGTTACCTCTCCCGAGTGTCAAACCTCGTATTCTCAAATCAACCACAATATCATAACAAGCATAATATGGAAGTAAAAGAATAGTAAACACAACCAAATAGAAATGAACAACCGATAACGAAACAACGATTTAACGAAACAACGATTTAGTCAAACATGTATATTAGTAAACTACATTAATCCCTAGACAATAAATGCTTAGCTCATGGCCATAACCAAATATTTAACTAAAAAACGATATATACATGATCAAACAACAAGAGTTTAGAAATAAAGAGAGAAATAAGGAAGAATAGCCAATATCTGAAGAATGGATGGTTTCATGTCTGTAAAATTTGCTCCGATCTTATTTCCTCTTCTCCAAAAGTGTTTTCCTCTTGCTTGGTCTGGTTCTAAGGCTCCAAAAACTCCCAAAAAACGTTTTTGGTAGTGTAGGAAATGAGTGGATATTAATAGAAATACAAAATATCTCAAAAATATCTGAAAATATCATTTCCAGTTGGTGTCTAGTCGCTACAGCGAGCAGAAACTTATAGCAGCGAGTGGAAGGCAGAAAACTCAGTGACGAAAACTCGTTGCAGCGAGATATGGTCAGAGCCTGGCGTCTAATTCATATTTTTTCCATAATTTTCTCATAAGAACTCCGATTGAGGTGATTCAAAAATTTATGGATATCTAAGATGTAGATCTACAACTTTCATTATTCGAGATTTTCCAAAATCGGATCACATCATGGTGAAACATGGTCTTGACGTTACAACACTTTCACGTATTTTGCATCATTTCTCCCATAACACCTAATTTGAATAAAAACAAACAAAATTGAATTAAAAAACTTATAAAACACTCGCAAACCAAATTCGGCTTGAAAATATATAGATAAAATCAATCTATCACATGCATAATAAGTATAAATCTGTTAATCATTTAAATTGATTCAATAAATCGACAAATTATAATTGTCGTCGTTGCATTTGTAAAAATTCTCAGATTTATAAAATAAAATATTAGTCATTCGATTTTAGTATTAATCTTCCGAAAGGAGAAATCAAGTAGCGGCCCTGAGAAATCAGGTCGTTACAGAGTGGTATCAGAACTGAATTAATAGCAATACTAATTTATTTAAAAATGATGAAATTTTTGGAGTAAAATTCTCTATAGGAGAAACCTAGTGGTGGCCCTGTAAAATCGGGTCGTTATACTGCATATCTCATTAACCACTAGCTAATTGGACATATTTAACTAAAAACTTCAAAAGGCACATATCTATTGCCACCACTTCACCCAGCGGAATCGAGATTAGCCACGTATCCCACCAAAAAGATACATACCCTTTTCCAATAAAAAATTAAATATAGTCTTCAGCATAAAATTTTCCTTCAAGAAGAGCCCCCAAACATGACTTTGGTGCGAGAAATTTCTACATTTAGCTACTAGACCGGTTTGAGGTCATTCTCCTAAGAAGAAGGGCCCAAGCCCTAAGTCTAATAAAAAGAAGAAAAGGTCTTTCATGGCATGATATGATTGCCTAACTGTAGCCGTATATCTTTCAATGTTATAATTCTTGAGAATGATTCTTTGTAGCAATAATTCCATAAGCAAATATATGACCCTTTGAGGATGATTCTTTGAGGAAGCCAATGTTGTAATTCATGAGGATGATTCTTTGTAGCAATAATTCCATAAGCAAATACATGGCCCTTTGAGGATGATACTTTGAGGAAGCCAATGTTGTAATTCTTGAGGATGATTCTTTGAAGCAATAATTCCATAAGCAAATACATGAGACTCTTTGACTTTTAAGCCCCGAAGAAGATTGAAACTGACCCCACTTTTACTTCGTCTTTCTGATTGAAATCACGTAGTAGAGATCGAGTTGTTGTGTTGTATTTATCTTTCAAAAATTGAGCCCAAAGAGTTTTACCTTCTCTATATCTCCACCAGAGCTTCATCTACAAAGCCCAGACAACATCCTGCAGGTCTCTAATCCCCAATCCGCCATCCTCAAAGCCTAAACCCATTAAATATTTATTAAGCCCATTATTTAGATCACTTAGTTAGGCCTCTATAAAATTGATAACCCATATTATAACTGTTTAATTAATCATATGAGTTCACAATAAGAAATTATTAATTTTCTAACATGAATGAGTTCCATATTTGTGACGATCTAATGTCAGACATCATTGAAAAATTAATTTTAAATCAAAAGAGAATAAAACTCTCATTCTCTATTCACTATGTAATGATAATTGAGACTAATTAATAAGTTAATTAGGCTTGAAGAACTGCAATTAGTAGCACTGTTGTATTACTATAGAACGACAACAACAACAACAACAACTAAGCCTTTGTTCCACTTATGTAGGGTCAGTTACATGAATCCATTTATGCCATAGAGATCGATCAAGGGTCATCCTCTCCGTCAGGTTTAATGTCATCAAATCATTTTTAATGGTCTCGTTCAACGTCTTCTTAGGTCTACCTCTCCCTCTAGCAGTCTCCTAAACTTGAACTAAATCATATTTTCTCACTGGTGCTTCTATAGGTCTTCTATGCATATATCCAAACCATCGTAAATATTTTTTTTAATTTTCTCTTCGATGGGTGCTATTCCTAAATTCTTTCTAATAGTTTCACTCTTAATTTTATCCATTCATGTCTTCCCACTCATCCATCACAGGATCCTCATTTCTGTTACCCCAATTCTCAAGACATGATTAGTTTTTATCGCCCAACATTCTGAACCATAAAGAAGCGCTGGTCTTATAGCAGTTTTGTAGAATTTTTCTTTAAGTTTCAACGGAATCCTACGATCACAAATCATACCAACTGCACTTCTCTACTTTAACTAACCGGCATTGATTCTATACATAATATACTCATCGATTTCGCCATTGCTCTAAATCATTGAACCTAAATATCTAAAACGATCAACCTTCAGCACCTCCTCTTCTCCAATTTTGACCGTACCACCGTCTGTCCGAGCATTACTAAAATTGTTATGCATGTATTTTGTCTTGTTTCTGCTAGCCTTCAAACCTTTAAACTCTAATGCTTCTCTCTATTTTTTTAACTTAGTATTAAGATTTATTCGACTTTCATCTACTAATACGATGTCATTCGCAAACAACATACTCCAATGTATTCCATCTTGAATATGTTTTGTGTGCCCATCCATTACTAGAATGAAGAGGTAAGGACTTAAAGATGATCCTTGATGTAAGCCTATATTAATAGGAAATGCACAAATATTGCCTCCTCCTGTTCGAACACTAGTGACTATATTTTCATATATATATATTTAATTACCTTGATGTACACATTGGATACTTGTTTCTTTTCTAGCACCCACCACAAAACTTCTCTAGGTACCTTATCATAAACCTTTTCTAGGTCCACAAATACCATATGTAAATCTATTTTCTTTTCTCTATATTTTTCTATTAATCTCCTGAGTAAATAGATAGTTTCAGTGGTTGATCGTCTGGGCATAAATCCAAATTGGTTTTCTTCTATGCTCGTTTCATATCTTATTATATATTCTATCACTCTCTCCCAAAGTTTCATGGTATGAGTCATAAATTTATGCCCCGATAGTTCGTACAACTTTGAACATCTTCTTTATTTTTGTAGATGGACACTAAGATACTCCTCCTCTAGTCATCATACATTCTCTTAGTCCTCAAAATGTCATTGAAAAGTCTAGTCAACCACTCTATCCCAATATCTACCAAACTTTTCCATACCTCTATAAAGATTTTATCTGGCCCTATTATTTTTTCAATTCGCATCTTCTTTAGTGTTATTCTAACTTCCGAAGTCCTAATTCTTTTATGAAACCTATAAATCTTATCTGAAGATAAACAAGGCAACTCTAGTCTAGATTCTCCAACGTCATTCTCATTAAATAAATTATAAAAATAACTTCTCCATCATTCCATAATCTCCTCATCTTTCACCGGTTTCTTTTCATCAGTGTCTTTGATGCACCTGATACTTCCAATATCTCTAATCTTTCATTCATATCGCCTAGAAAGTTTAAATCTCTCTCTCTCTCTTTCTCCCTTTTTTGTATCTAACTTTTGATATAAATTATCATATGCCCTAAATTTTGATCCCTTAATTTCTTTTCTTGCCTCCATTTTCGTATGTTTATACCTCTCCAAACTCTCTCGACTTCCATATTTTTTCCATTCTTTATAAGCTATTTCTTGTCCTGAAAAACTTTTTGGACATCCTCATTTCACTACCAACTTTCTTTATATCGTGGTTCTCCTCCTCTACAAACTTCTGAAACTTCTTTTCCTATCTCTTTAATACAACTCACCATATCAATTCACATTTTGTTCACATCCTCATGTCTCTTCCATAACTCATCATTGCTAATTTTATCCTTAAACAACTCCATCGTTTCACCTCTTAGATATCTCAAACGTATCCTTGCATGTTTGCTTATCTTAGACTCCTGTTTCAACCTCTGAAACTTGGGATCAGTTACCATTAGTCTTTGTTGGGTAGTAATACTTTCTCCGGGTATGACTCTACAGTCCTTACATATTAAATGATCACTCGCCCAAACAAGGACAAAATCTATCAGGCTATTGCTCTGACTACTCTTAAAGCGTGAATTTAGAAGAACTAAATCATACGTCATAGAAAAATCTAAAATTATCTCACCCATTGCATTCTTCTCCCCAAATCCATAACCACCATGTATTTTCTCAAAAGTCCTTATTTCCTTCCCGTCATGTCCATTCAAGTCTCCCCCAATAAATATTTTTTTTGGGTTAGGTATACTTTGAACGACTTCATCCATCTTCTCCCAAAATTCTCGTCTAACATTTTCTTATAGTCCAACTTGGGAAGCGTACACACTAATAACGTTAATAATCTCCCCTCCAATCCCCAGCTTCATAACCATCAACCTATCGTCAATTCTCCTAATATCAATAATGCTATCATTTAAATCTCTATCTACCATGATGCCCTCCCCAATTCTATGTTTGTCCTTCCCCGTATGCCATAATTTATATCCCGTACTCTCAATTTCTCAAGACCTCTCTCCAACCTACTTAGTTTCCTACAAGCATAGAATATTAATCCTCCTCCTGCACATTACATCCACCAATTCTCGAGTCTTACCTGTCAGCGTTTCTATATTCCAAGTTGCCAACCTAAGCCTTTTCTCATGAACTAACTTCTTTATTCACACTCGTCCACCATAATGCAGCAACCCTCATTCATTTGACACCGCATCCGGATGAAAGCACGTGCGTCGCTTCTGGGAGACGCCCTAGCCCACCCTAACCCATTATTCACTACATTCGGATGGTGGAAATGTAGCGCGTCACTAGTAGGGAACGCCCCAACGTTTAATATCTTTGGATTCATGTCATAAAAGTTCTGACAAAGTTTTTCGCTGGCTATCAACTACTTAATGCAACCATCCTCCTTTACTCGAGCTTGAGACCGGGTGTGTGTAAGAAATAAAACATCGAACCCCACAGGCGGAGTTATTACTATGGAACTACAATAGATAAATGGAAGGTAATGAATTTTCTTTTATTTTTTAATATATGTTTTTATTTTCTTACAAATTTCTCCATTACATTATTTTTCCTTCATTAAGTAATTTTTATAAAATAGATCATTTAACAATGAAAAAAAATAAAAATACTTCGACTCAAAAATAAAAACAAAAATCCAAATCAAAATTATATAAAAATATAACTTAAAATTATCCATTATCTCTGAAGAAAAAAAAATTGTAATTACATTATCGATCTCTTAACCCCCCCCCCCCCCCCCCCCCCCCCCCCCCTTTTTTTTTCCTCTATGTTAGTCAAAAACTATTAAAAATTAATAATAAAAAAAAAAAAAAAAAAAAGAAGAAGAAGAAAAAAGAAAAAAGAAAGAAAGAAAGAAAGAAAGAAAGAAACTTAAAAACATTACCAAAGTTTACTTTATTTTTTTTCCCTTTCTAATAATCTATTATTTTGTATTATTCTAGTATAAATAATAATTGAAATGCCCTATCCTCAATTGGAACAGGATTGACACATGTAAACCTGATAAAAAAAAAAAAAAAATTAAAAATGAAATTAATACTCATACCAAAATTGTTGTGGGCAATAATGAAATTAAACTTTAAAAAATTAAAAAGAATACATTCACATAATCCACTTTATTTAATATTTGAAATAAATAAAAAAAAAAAAAAAAAATTGAAAAGCAAGCCTAAACAAATTATTGTAGAAACTCCATAAAACTTAAAGACGGCTAATTTAAGTAGTCCTCAATAAAAACAACTTGTATTTTAAAAGAAACAGAAAATCGAACACATCAAAACACGGCCCAGAAGCAAGGATCACAGCACATAATGTTCCAAGGCCACAAATCACACACATCCAATGAAGTTCTGGAAAATATTTGCTTTTATATTATAAAATATAAATAAATAATTTTATTCTATAGATTAGTGTTTAAAATATATTATATCTAAATTCTACTAGTAAAATTATTATCTATTTTTTTTTTCTATATTTTAACACTTGAATTATAACAGTTAATAAACGTTATAATTGCGATTGCAAAACATTATAATTCTCCTAATGAAAATTTTTAAATAATTTTTTTAAAATTTTAAAAAAATTATAATACTCCTAAAAAATAATCCAACAAAATTTTGTTTTGTTGATTCTAAAAAAATTGGTAATTATAGCATTAACAGTCGATGCATCCAATAAATATTTTGAATATGTAAATTTGTATAGTAAAATATTTGATAAGCATTGATCTATTAGATTTTAATTAAATGTATAATTACTAGATTATACTACAATATACTTAATTGGATTAAAACTTTTGTAAGGTACAAATTCATATTTGATCTATTAATTCATCTAATTATTATGTTCAATTCATTTATATTGGAGCATATATTGCATTCAAATCTTAATAAATAGCATATTTTTTAATCAAATTTAAATAACAAAATTCTATTATATAATATAAAATAAAACAATAAGTTATATAGCATAATTAATTAAATCTCGTATACATCTAATTGAAATAAATTCATATTTGATTCATTAATTACTTAGAATATCAAGTCATAAATAAATTAGCGGATCATTCATTTTAATTCACATATTAATAAAAGAATTTCAATTGAATTACGTTCTAATCAAAATATCAAGATTTTAAATATAATAATATATTTGTATTCAATTTTAACAACAAATACGAAAAAATTAAATAAATAAATAAATTTAAAAAAAAAAAAACCCTCCTAAACACTTGTTTTTCAATAGAGAATTGGATTGGGCCAAAAAACAATTTTGTAATTTTCTAACTTTCCAATCCCCTTATAAATTATATTATTACAATTATCACTTAGAATAGTATTTGTTAACTTTTAATTCGTTTAGAAAAGACAAATAATTTATTCCTTCATCTATTAAAATTATAATAGATATTTAAATTATAACATGCTGAAAATCAGAACGTCATAAAGTAAATTTTTTCGTATACGGAAGGACTATTATTTTGTTAAATTTTTTATTTATTGACTATTTTGGATGGACGTGAAAACCTTTATATACGAAGGAGTATTGCTTTAATAAATATTTAAATTAATTATTGTTATTAATATACTATTATTTGATAAATTGTTATTTAAATAAAATTTTAATTTATTGACTAATTTGGATAGACATGAAAACTTTTATAAAGGAAAGGACTACCGCTTTAATAAATGATTAAATTATTAACTGTTGTTAATAGACTATTATTTGATAAATTGATTGAATATTGACTATCATATACCAAGAAAAAATGTTGACTTTTTCGTTTGACAATGATCTGAACCCTAACCTTGGGGATTAAATATGAACATCCTGACATTTTCAATCTACTAGGAGGAATTGACACAAGTCAAAATCACATCAAGATGGTTGCTCCTTGCTCGGCCAGCCCCCACAATCGGTTGGTTGCTTTTACTGGTTCAAATCGTTCTTCTATGTGCTTATTTGGTTCGGAGAGTGCGCTACCTTGCTCCACTTGATGTTCGTATGCTGTCTTCGCTCTCCCACCCACTGAGGACAAAGTGAAAGAGAGACATTTTTGTGCCGAGGAAAATCCGCGAACCCACGTTCATCAAGCGCTTTGCTGACATAAGTGGATGGAGGCCGAAGAACTCTCATCCGATCCGCTTTATCAAGGAATACATAGACATCTTCACTTGGAGTTATGACCAGAGGACTTGACCCGCCAAGCTTAAGCTTAGTAGTTGTGTAGGTGGATCCAATAGAGTAAAAAAAAAAAGAGCATAGTGAAATAAAGTTCTCGTGGGTGGCGTGGCCTTCCCACTAAACAAACAAAGGAAGCAGCCTCTCTTTCTGTTGCCGATCAGCCTCAAAATGGAATGGCTAGCTCAGATAAGAGCACTTCAAGCTATTCAAATAGATCCAGTCCAGAGTAGTGGTGTGTGATTGGGTCGGTACTTCAAGTTCTGTCTCCCGACACAGCTTGCTTGGAAGCCATGGCAAGCTTTGATCCTGATTGTACCGGTTCCTGGCAAGCACGAAGTTGTTCTATCCTCCGTTTATCGTGTTATATAGAAAGAGATCTTCGATGCTGTAATTTCGAAATGTCCGCTTCAACCGCTCTTTCACCTCCCAAAGAGCAAAGTTGGCTTGATGAGCGTAGATGAGAAAGCCGGAGCAAGAAAACCAATAATCTCTTTCTTTGACTCGGGGCAAAGAGAAGCGCTTTTGCTACTGAGAAAGCGAACGGTCAGCACGAAGGTTCAAGACTTAGCCGAGCGTTAGCGAAGCTAGATTCTCATAGCGAGGCGCTTCGAGTTAGCGAAGCGCTGTATGTAGTAGCGCCGGTAGCGCCGAAGCCCTATGTGCTATAATGCTGAGCCAAGGATGCTCCGCCTTATCTATAGAAGCAGTCAACTGAGTTCTGAACGAATTAGCTCCTTGGTAATGGCTCTCTCTATAGATAGAAAGCCCTATGATGGGAAACTACCATGTTAGGTTTGGAGAGAGATGGGACCGGTTATAGTTTAGGGGGAGCAGGTGCAAGCTTTTTCTTTCAATAGCCGGCCAAATGACTACAGGATCATCGGTCTACTCTACCTCAATTCACCATTTCGAACCTTATACAAAAGGTTTTTCCGTACCAGCTTCTTCTACCTATACCGCAGTTGAAGCACCTAAAGGAGCCTTGATAGATTCCCCTCCCTTCTATCCTCTTTAATCGAGATGAACGAATTCCATACGCCCGAAATGGAGATCGAAGAAATTTCTTTCTTGTTGGAATTTCCTATGACAAAGCAGTATGGTACATGGAATGTCCCGTATCTCACACCTTATAGGTGCTAAACGAGTCGCTTTGCAAAGAAACGAGTATCCCCAGCACTTAGAGAATGTTGTGCGGTAGTGAAGTAAGCATAGCTAAAACGTTTCGCGGTAGTGCATTAGAGATCTAAAGCGCTCTAAAGTGATATCAGCGACAGGCAGACAGGCAAGCAACAAGGCAAGTGACCGGGCAAGAAACCGGCCAGCAGCTTTAACTAGACGAAGCAAGTCACCTGGTTCTAGGGTATAGTTTCGCGCTTGTCTTAGTTAAGGTGCCGTTCCTTGCTTCGTCTAGTTAAAGCGGTAGGTTTCGCGCTTGTCTTAGTTAAGGTAGTTTCGCGGTAGTAGTGAGAGTATAAAGTTCCCGAAGGTTACTTAAGAGTTGTTGTATAGTTTCGTTACGGAGAAGCAAGCAACCGAAGCACAACAACATTGAAAAAATGAGTTCTAAAGCGCTAGGAACGGTAGGAAGCACAACTAAATCAGGTTATGCGGTAGAGGTAGGAAGGTTTTTCACGCTAATAAGGAACTACGCTAGTCAGTTCAAAAAGAAGCTTGCGCTAGTAACGGCTGAGCCTAAAACATCTAGAGATCTAAAGCAGTAGGAACGTTCTAGTGTAAAATCACGTTGTGCTAACTAAAGCGTTGTGCGGTAGAGGAGGAAGCAAGCAAGCACAGCTCAAACGTTGTGCGCTAGGGTTGTGCGGTAGCTTAGGTTATGCGCTCTAAGCTGTTCTAAAGCGCTAACGCCTTACCTTAGGGCTTTCGCGCCTTTCGCTACTACTTCTACAAAGCAAGCAAGGAACGCGACTATAATTAGCGAAACTACACTGGACAAGAAACGGAACGTTTCGCTAGTGTTAGTACGGTTCCTTGTCTTAGTTAAGGTGTCGTTCCTTGCTTCTTCTTGGATAAAGCATAGGCGCCAAGGTTCTTGATTATTACCATTCGCCCATCGTTTCATGTTAAGAGAACCCCCTTTTTCTTTTTTGATATGATGACTTGAAAAAAAGAAAGAGTTTGGACAAAACTATGGCCACGCAGGATCCAACGGACTTCTGCAAAGGTTGCATCTTTGATCCCTAGAGGAGATCTGTTCAATTCCACATGACAGCACCATTGCCTTCTCTTATGACCCCACCAACATCCGAATTCCCAGAGTCGCCTTCCCTACTCGTTGTTCATCTTGATGTGATTTGAAGAATCAATTTCCAGAAGATTGAGATAGATATCTTTTCATTTTCATTTCAAAAAAGAAAAGTAATGCAATAAGACCTCGTCATGTTCATGCTTACCCATACAAAAAAGAACATCCTCGTCATGTTCATGCTTACACATATTCAAAATTATTGACTTGTTCGCATTGTGACTTATGGATTATTTGACTCAATCTCAATCTCATTGTCACTTTTGAATTATAGACTCAGTCACATAGTGACTTCTGAATTATTGATCGTCTCATAGTGCTAATAGTGGTCATTTTCATTCTAAATGTCCACTTCAATATTTACAAAAAGCTATAAATTAAAATTTTATATTTTCTTAATCACTTATTTTCAATCATCGATATCTAAAATTGAACTATTTATCTTCGAACATAAGAATTTAAGAGTATTTATTTATTTAAAATTAATATATATAATTTAAATTGTACTTGTTCCACCTGGTTAAATTATTGATTACTTATCATTTGGGAACAAACCCAATGTGAAATATATTTTTTTCTTCAGAATTATCCATTACACCACAGTTGAATATAGAGTGAACCTTAAAATTAATGAGATTGTGATTGTCATACGTTATTAAATGATAAACTCCATACATATATTTTATTTGACAATTTAGTATTTTGTGTCTTTTCAGTAATAGAAACGTTAAAAATTATATAAAATAAATTTTAACTATGTGTCCCCTAAATTATATATTTAAAAATATCTTATTTCGTAAAACGTATATATAATATATAATATAAATTAAATAATTTAAAATAATTAATCATTGACATTTTAAATTTATGACCAGAACTTGAAATTTTCACCAGAGGCAAAATGCAAATAAATTTAGAATAGAAATGTTAAAAACTTCTTAAAATTTGATCAAGAGAAACAAATAACCAAACATCACTTTTTTATACTTATTATCATATTTTTTGGGTTTCCCATGGTATAATATACTTATTCAAATGAAAAAATTAAATTATTTAGCGGCGCTAATTTTTAACAATAGAAATAATTAAACTTGCTAATATATGTATATATGGATCTTGGATCGTCAATTCACTTTGAGCTCCAAACTTTGTTACTTGTCTATATATTGGCACATTTGTACATCAAAATTCTATAAACTTAACACATATAAATATAATTTTCTCATATTCTTATATTTTGCCTCTCAATTATTATAACATTATTCGAAGAACCAATTTTTCGGGCATAATTTCTACTAAAATTCTGTAATCCAAAAATCAAATCTTTTTCAATTCTGCTTCTTTTAGCATAGTTTATCAACCCAACACAAAATCCAAAACACCATCTGATTCTCCTCGAAAGGACAGGTCGAATGCCACCAAAACACATCACTATGTGCCCTCATGTGTCTCAAAAAAGGTTCTGCATCGCCGTCATCTTTGTTAAACTCTATTGACCCTACCACCATCAACAACCACCACACCATCAAAATGTACTCTCCAAGATAAAGCCAACGACACCTAAAATAACTCAGTAAGTCACCACCACACACGCCTTGAGGCACAACCTAAACCTACCGCATTAGTAGCCCATGCCATATGCCATGTCATCAATCATCTTGTCTCATCATCTCCTCATTAGCACCACATCATCCCTAGTTCAATAAAAGGGTTAATCAATTCAGTCTTGGTTCAAGCAATCTTTTGTCTCGTTCACCATTTTTTGGACAACTTCATGATATTCTGATACCCATTCTTGCCTAAATTTTAGCTTTTAAAATCCATTTGTTGCCTTTGTTCCTTCCAATTCGAATCATAGAGTGTTGGCCCAGTAGAATACCCAAGAGAGAATGAATTGAGTAATTAAAAAATTATCAGAGAAATAATAACATTTCAAAAATCAAACAATTAATTTTATCATAAAATTAATTATTATTTTTATAACAGCGGATAAGTGTAATAAGCTCTAGGTGCACATCCAAACAACATAAGATAAAATCAAGAAAATAAGTAATGCAGTACGCACCGATATATTCTGGTTCACCAAGTTATTCTTGGCTAATCCAATCCTCCAAGCCCCACAGGGATTTGCACCCACTGATACTCAAGATCCCTTTAAAGGTAGGAACCAAATCCACACAACGATTCTTTTACAAGCTCAGAATCAACCTTTACCATATCATTTTCCCAGGTTAAGGAAGAACCTCTACTTTTTACAGGCTAAAGAATAACCTAATTCTTTTTAACACTAAGGCCAAAGAATCAAAACCTCACCAATCACTCCAAATATCCTTTTACCTCGGTAAGGATTGAATCGTTATAAATTTCACTCAAAATACAATTCTATCCAAGAAGAATCACTACCTCAATCTCTTTACAGGAAGAGATTGAAAATCGGCTACCCTGATTAAATACCCCCAATAGTATTTAACCCATCACACTACTCACGAATATAAATTAATAAGCAGAAAATCTTACTCGGAGCTTCTATCACCCCAGATAAATAATAACTCGATTAATATCCGAAATCTGGTGATAGAAAAAATATGAGATTGAAAATCTAATTTTAAACAAGATATGTGTAGCAAATAATTGAGCACGTAATCAGATTCAAGAAATTATTTATAAAATATTTCTTCAATAAAAATCAGAAATAATTTCAAAGATCAATTTTCAAAAGATAAACAAGTAATGCAATAATAGAAAATAATTGGAAAGATCTCACTCGGAATCCACAGAAAGAATAAATAGAATGATGTAACTTCAAATCCGGTAGTAGCAAAGATTAACAACAAATATTTCACAAGATAACGTAGGTCTATATAGGGGAAGTAAATCAGCTCTCTAACGGCTAGTTCCCATGTTATGACATTTAAATACTCTCTTAGACCCCATATATCAATATAACTTCATTTTGGTTCAATTGACTTAATAATAGCTTTTAAAACTTTCAATTAAGCCCCCTAAATATTTCTCAATCTCAATTAATTAGAATATAATCAATTTTATGTACCAAATTGAGAAATATTAAAAATTAATTAACCAAATCAATAGAATTTAAATAACAGATAAAACATATCTTAAATATAATAATATCCCTGAAATCTCTCTCAAATCCCAACAAAAAATGGTTATTTTTGGATATAATTTCGGAATCAACAGTATCCTGAAATAGTGCCCCCAGTTGACTGGTTAGTCAACTGCCCAATTCAGGATGTGGCCAAGCCAACAATGCTGTGTTCATCGGTCGACCTATCTGTGGACTTGACGATTTAGAGAGTTTGATTTACCTTCACCAGTCGACCTACCTGTCAACTTGGAGATAAAGAGAGTTCAACTTCTCTTGGCTGGTCGACTTACTTGTCGACTCAGAGATACAAAGAGTTCATGCTGCTTGGTCCGGTCAACTTATCAGTCGATTTATGTCTGTTGGATCTCTTTTCTGAACTCGTTTTTAACTCTTTATTTTTACGTTTTTCGCCTCTTCAATCATTTTTATTTCGAAATTAACTCCACTAATCTTCTTATATTCCATTTTAGTCAATTATAAATATTTCCTTTCAAATCACATAGGAGAAAATAATTTCATCTATATCAAAACACACATAAACAATAAAAAACTTTTTGTGTCATGTGTGTGTTCCTAATTAGGATATTAAGAGTTGAAATTATCCTGAGTTGTTTTCTTTAATTTCTTCAAACTCTTAATTCTTCACCATTTTTGACATCATCATTGTACGCGCGAGGATTTCCTACCATCGTCCTCGCGGTATTGACTACTCGCAAGTATACGAGGTTTAGTTTTAATATAATGGATGTTGTAAGATCAGATATCATTCCATTGGGAATGACGTGTAATTCGGTTGAGTATTGCGATTTAAATAGTTTCATATTATCTCGACTAATCAAATTTTGTTTGTTTTCTATTTAATATACTAAGATAAACGACAACTATAAGGTTAGTTCTAATTATACTAATTACTTAGGTATTTATTTCTTTCACATAATGCATAATCAACGTCATTAAGTTAGCTAGAATGATTTTCTATCTATTCTGACAATCTCTGTATCGATAACTCCTCCGCTACCTCTCCCGAGTGTAAGACAGGGAATTACACGACTTCGTGTCAACGAAGAAGTCCCCTTCAATGCCTTAACGACCCTAGGTCGCGTGAGTCTTTAGCCAACGTCATAGATTGCATACGTTCTAACGCCCTCCCGGGTCGTTAGAACGTCACGTTGTATTTACCCTAATCCGAATTCGGGGTTACCTCTCCCGAGTGTTAAAGCCCGTATTCTCGGTTTATCAATACAAGCATAATATCAAGAATAATGATAAACACAATCGGATTTAGACAAACAATACATTAAAGTAACATTAATTCATTCAACTTAACAATTACATGATTTCAACTACACCGAAGTAACATTTAACTAATACTATAAGATCTTAGCTATATACCATACAAAATAAGAGGGATTCAACATTCTTAGATATGAAAAAGTGATTACAAAGATAAAAACAAGAGAGAAACGATCAAATCTGAAAGTGAAATGGTTCACTGTCGCTAATGATCGATCTGCAAGTGATTCTTCTTTGTCCGAATGATGAATCTCCTTCTTGATCTTCAAAATATAGATTAAGAGATCTCTACTAGGGTTAGGGTTCTTCAACAACAGGTTTCAGAAGTGGGAAAGGGGTATAAATAGGCCTAGGGGTTCAAAAATATCTAAACAGATATTTTAGGTTGTTCTACGAATTCCGTCTAGGCGGAGTTTAAGTCGGTTAGAATTCTGCCTAGGCGATGGTTTCTTCGCCTAGGCAAAGGACTAACTTCTTGGTCCTCTTTCTTTCTGACGAAATTCCGCCTAGGCGGTAGCTACTTTACCTAGGCGAATTTACAGCAGTTCAGCTCTTCCAACTGTTCAGCACTTCCAGCGTTCTAACGGAATTTCGCCTAGGCGGTGGAAACTTCGCCTAGGTAGATTTCAATACTTCATCCCTTGCAACCTTCTGATGGATTTCTGCCTAGGCGGTGGAAACTTCGCCTAGGCGGAATTACTCTGTTCTTTGAAACCTCTTTTTTTCATCTTTTTGGCTACCCTTTTCTCCACCAATTCCCTTGGTTTGCCAATTATTTACGTCCCTACTCCTGAATAATAAAAGTAGCTAAAAAGATATTCAAACTTCAATAAAATACTCGAAAACTGGCAAATTCGGTTTAGAATTAGATAAGTATTTTACACTTATCAAATACCCCCAAACTTAGAATTTTGCTAGTCCTCGAGCAAAACACCCTAATGCTAAATAACACTAACTACACTAATTAGCTAATTTCTAAACTACAAATAAGTAATCACTAACAAATAAGAAGTACAAACCTGTGAGATTTAAGTTCAGTCAAAGAAACTATGCTATTCTTCCCTCAACAACCCGTAATCAGATCCGGTTAAGGAATAACACACACCACGTGGTGTTCCAGAATTTCAATACTCAATATCAGTTAAAATCATTTTAGATCCAATTTGAATGTGTGTGTGAGAGAGAACTCAGATATATAACTACTCAAACACCGGATTGGATTATTCAATGAATAAGGTCATGACTTAAACTTGTTAAAATATTCAGGAAAGCCATATGCTTGACTGGGCTCAACTATCCACTAATGTTGGTTCGGACATTCACCGAGATCAATAGGGCTTGGTTTGGCTTTGGAGAATGGCCAAGGGTATCGTAGAAATGAAAACTCGTTATAATTTTAACGATACCCGAGATACAAATGTTTGTCGCTAAATCTCTCTCATGACCCCCTTATCTTTGAAGATATTACCCTGAACAAGATTTAGTAAACTTGTATTCACTCGTCACAACAATCGAAATTAAACACTATATTCACATAGGTTTTTTTTTTTTTTTTTTTTGACAAACACACACCCCCGAACTTATTCCATTTTGTACAATTTTAGGGGCGTGTAGATACAACTAAAATATTGACAAGTGAATACTCTTATACTTAACCAAAAACATTTAAACTGAAACCCCGATTGCCCGCTTCAAGTTAGCATAATCTAATGCTACTTGTTTTCACTCAATTTTCACTTTTATTCTTAGCGACAATGGTTCTGAAAGATTTACTTGGTTAAAGTATAGAAACAAGTTCAGAAGTGAAAAAATTTTATGGCTTCGACAGGAGAACGAGGGAATAACTTTTCAGGTTAGTTTCAAACGGTTCAAGCGATAAAAATGAAGGCCTATATCATGCCTCCGGAATTACCTTATCTATAATTTCGCCTCAAGCCTCCCCCAGTCAAGTTCTAGATTCCTTATTTCTGTCATGAACTTATTACTGAATAATCGACGTTAAATCGTTCAACTAGTTATACAATAAGTTTATGCGATCGTACGATTTAGGATCAAAATAATTTTCACCTAATCGACATGCTAAGCACACAAAACATACGTGATTGGCATTACCCCCGATCTCAATATGCAATTTAGGGGGTAATTTTCATCATCGGGACATAGTTCGGACGAACTCAAAAACTCAGCATGCACGTACAATTATATTCATTAACAAATCTACTCTAATTCTATAAACTAACATTACTTATGCTAATGATCCTTACACATGCATAGCTAAACATTACACATGCATAATAAAAAGAATTTCAAAATTTAGAAAAATTTTGACATTAATATCATTATAAACAACAATTTGTACACAAAAAGAATTTTGTCCCTTTTACATCAAAAAATTTGTCATCCTTCATATTCCCCCCCCCCCCCCCCCCCCTCCCCAAAAAAAAAAAAAAGAAGAAAAAACTACATGCTTGCATATTATATACCCCCAAACTTGAATGAGGCAGTGTCCTCACTGCCTAAGCAGCGAACCCAATAGCAGAATAGAAAAATACGTATGGAAAACTGGGGCGGACACATACCTAGGAGGGAAGACATACTAGTCTAACCTCCTACCGTTCATTGTGGAGGAGATGGTGGTGGCAGCTCATCAGTCTCGGAAGGTGGCATGGGTGTATAACACGCTATGTCGATTCCGAGATGTTCGAATAAAACTCTTGGGTTTTGATCTTGTTTCCAGATATTGGTATCCATGTAGTTATCCATCCGAGCAAAATTAGCTTGAAGTTGGCTCATATCGGACTGGAGACTACGGATATCTCGTGAAATTTGGATGAGTTGGCCGCGAGGGCTTGTGGGCGTCACTGGCTCCGAAGGGCTGGCTTCCTCCTCTTCCTGACCCTCTTCTCCTTCACCTGGTCTGCCTTTCCATAACCTGTTAATCATTGAAAGATCGAGTGGCTTTATAGGTGGAAAGGGGCTTGTGGACGTGATACGAACTCCGGCTCGTTGAAAGAGAGTAGTAAGGAAGGAGGGAAAATGAAGACCACCCTTCTTCGTCCTGGCAGTATGAATTATTGAAGAATAAATGTGCCAACCGATGCTGACGGGCATCCCTCTATCAATGCCGTAGAGCATAAACGCTCGCTCCTTGGAAACATCGGACACATGGGTGGTAGAGAGCAGATTGGCGCAGATAAATTGATGCCAAATCGTTGGGATCGGTTTCAGAAACCGCGACTTGAAGATTGCCTGACCCTGCCATATGTTCTTCTACTGGGCGTTTCCCGTCGTCAGGGTCTGAATCACCGCACCCATGATCGGTGTGGCAACATCGAATAAATCTCTAGAGGCTTCTGGCCCTGTCAATCCAAGTAAATCTTTGAAATGGTCTGCACTGAATAGAACTGGAATGTTTCGGACCCTTGTCTGAAATCCCGTGGCCTCCGTAATGTTCGCATAGAAGTCTCGTACGAGGGCCAACTCCCCTGGTGGGGGAGGAGCACAGAACTGTTCCCATCGTCTTTGTTGAATAACAATCCGGAATTCTTCAAGGAGTTCATTCAAAGGTCTGAACCCCCTATGGCGAATACCAGGATGCTTACTTTCATGATCTTTGTAATGGTCCTCAGCCTGCTTTAAGACAAATTTGAGAGAGTTGTAATCCGAAGCAGCCGGAGGTTCTTCTGTTCGTGGTTGCATAGCGCTTTGCCATTTTCCCTGTAAATCACAATCACAACACCAACCACAATAATAACAATAGAACACGCAATTCAAACCCTTGTCAGCGAACACACAATGCCCTATTTTATCAAACATATGCCAACCAAAGCCAAACAATACAAATTTCACACGATATCCCACCAACCATAACCAAATCACATTTTTGTCGCAATGTAGTGTAAAATAAATGATTCACATTGTATATCAACACAAAAACATGATAGGGTTTACCATTAATCATTCCTAAATCCCAAATAACATGTAAACCGCAATCTAGGGTTTAAAGGGGTTTAGGGTTCTAACCAAATCCAATGATTTTTGAAATAAATAAACAAATGAAGCACATATTTCAACAATTAAATGAAAAATAGGCTCATTGACACTTACTTGTTGAATTTTTTTTATCAAATCACTGAAGGATGGCGATCTCGCACTGTTTCACCGTTCAAACCCTAATTTTCGAGAATGGGAAGAGGAATTCCACGTTTGGACGAAGATTCTTGGTGAAAATCCAAGTTTTTAGCAATGTAGGATTAATATTTAATGGGAGGAAGGGATTTGGGATGGTGAAGTTGAGAGGTTTCTTGAAAGTTTTAGGAGGGAAGTGCCGTTTGCGAAGAGGATTGCTGCTTTTTAAAATAGGGCTCGCGTGAATTCGCCTAGACAGTGGTTTTTCCGCTTAGGCGAAGTAGCGCCTTTTTCTTTTTAACAACCTTCTAGTGTTAATTCGCCTAGGCGGTGGTTTTTCTGCCTGGGCGAATTTACACCAGTGTGAAACCCCTGATTTCGTTGTAAATCCGCTTAGGCGGTAGGTTTTCCGCCTGGGCGAATTTACACCAGTGTAGGAACTCAGCTTTTCTTCATTTTTCCGCCTAGGCGGTGGTTTTACCACCTGGGCGAAGTTACGGCAGTGTAGAAATTTATGTTTTCTCAGCCTTTCTGTCCAATTTTTGCCTAGGCGGTCGTTTTTCTGCTTAGGAGAATTTACGCTAGTGTGGACTTTAGCTGGATTCCTTCAGGTTTTCACATTTTTGCTCTACACCTCTTACTTCCTCTTCGTTCCTCAAATGATTGGTAGCATGCAAATCAATCCTAAGTGTCTAGCCTCATCAATTCACCACAAAAAATAGTATTAAGAGATCAATACGATCTCCAAAAAGTAATTTATACAAAAGTTGGGAATGTTCGTTACCCTCGATGACGTATCAAAAGATATTGCTTGGTTTTACGTCCCTAGCATGGACATTTATGAATTCCGGCTCTATCCTTTAATGAGGGAGACGAGGGAGATGTTCTCCACAACTCGCTCTTCATCCTTGAAGTAGTGCTTGATCCGCTCCCCGTTGACTCGGAAAGTTCGTCCATCTTCGCCTTCTAGCTCGATAGCACCAAATGGATAAAACTTCTTGATCCGGAACGGTCCAGACCACCGGGACTTCAACTTTCCAAGAAAGAGTCTCAGCCTTGAGTTAAACAATAAAACTTGTTGGCCGGGACTAAACTTCCTCCGGACTATCATTTTATCATGCCACCTCTTCGTTTTATCTTTGTAAAGTTTGACATTCTTATAAGCCTCGTGCCTGAATTCCTCCATTTCATTCAATTGGAGGAGACGTTGTGCACCAGAAGCTTTTATGTCAAAGTTGAGTTTCTTAATCGCCCAAAATGCACGGTGCTCTAATTCAACGGGCAAATGACACGCTTTCCTAAACACCAATCGATACGGTGACATACCGATCGGTGTCTTAAAAGCTGTACGATACACCCATAAAGCATCATCAAGCTTCACCGCCCAATCCTTGAGATTGGTATGAACCGTTTTTTCCAAAATTTGCTTGATTTCTTAGTTTGAAACCTCAGCTTGGCCATTTGTTTTTGGGTGGTATGGTAGCGCCACCTTGTGTCTAACCCCAAACTTTGCCAACAAAGCGCTTAGCATTTTGTTACAAAAGTAGGTTCCCTTATCATTGATTAAGGCTCGAGGTGTCCCAAACCGTGTCATGACATTTTGTTGAAGGAACTTCAAAACCACTTTGGCATCATTGGTAGGTGTTGCTACGGCCTCGACCCATTTAGACACATAAGCCACCGTAAACAGAATATACTCCTTGCCAAATGACGATAGAAATGGCCCCATGAAATCTATGCCCCACACATCAAATAACTCAAGCTCAAGAATTGACGTCAATGGCAATTCATGCCTTCTCGATATGTTACCTACCCTTTGACATCTATCACAAGTTTTCACAAACGTATATGAATCTTTAAACAAAGAAGGCCAGTAAAAACCTGATTGAAGTACTTTCAATGCTGTCCGAGTTGCACCAAAATGGCCGCCACAAGGTGATGAATGGCAATGGTAGAGAATACTAGCCATTTCCTCCTCAGGAACACATCTACGGATCACATGATCAACACATTTCTTGAATAGCAATGGCTCGTCCCACAGATAATACTTTGCATCAAAAAGAAATTTTTTCCTTTGGGCTCCCATCAACTCAGGTGGTAACACGTTACATGCAAGATAATTCACAATGTCCGCATACCAAGGAAGTGCATTTTCCATTGAAAATAGTTGTTCGTTAAGGAACATTTCCGTGATGCTAGACTCCTCACCAACGTCTTCTTGAATTAACCTCGACAAATGGTCAGCAACAACGTTCTCACTGCCCTTTTTATCCCTTATTTCAGCATCAAACTCTTGCAATAGAATAATCCACCTTATCAATCTCGGCTTGGCATCTTTCTTTGCAAATAAGTACCGGATAACCACGTGATCCATGTAGACGATCACTTTTGACCCAATGATATAAGACCGGAACTTATCACAAGCAAAGACCACCGCTAGCATTTCTTTCTCAGTCGTGGTGTAATTCTCCTGGGCATCATTCAATGTCTTACTTGCATAATAGATTGAGGGGAATACCTTCTCCTTCCGTTGGCCTAACACCGCGCCAATGGCATAGTCACTCGCATCGCACATTATCTCAAATGGTAACTCCCAGTCCAGAGTGACCATTATTGGAGCCGTGATCAACTTCTTCTTTATCACCTTGAAAGCCTTCATGAAAACCTTATTGAATTCAAATGAAGTATCCTTCTCAAGAAGGTGACATAATGGATTCACCATCTTCGAGAAGTCCTTAATAAAGTGCCAGTAAAAGCCAGTATGCCCCAAGAAACTTCGAACTCCTTTCACATTAATCGGTGGCAGAAACTTCTCAATCGTTTCAATCTTTGCTCAGTCCACCTCAATCCCCTTGGAAGAGACTCGATGACCCAAGACGTTCCCCTCTTTAACCATAAAGTGACACTTCTCCCAAGTTAGAACCAAATTCTTCTCCTCACATCGGTCAAGAACAAGCGCCAGATTGTAGAGACAGTGACCAAAAGACGACCCAAAGACTGAGAAGTCATCCATAAAGATTTCCATTTTTTCCTCCACCATATCAGAAAATATTGCCATCATACACCGTTGAAAAGTTTCCGGTGCATTGCAAAGGCCAAACGGCATACGTCGATAAGCAAACGTTCCATATGGACATATGAAAGTAGTATTCTCTTGGTCATCCGGTGCAATGGATATTTGATTGTAACCTGAAAAGCCGTCAAGAAAGCAATAGTACTCATATCTGGCTAATTGATCTAGCATTTGGTCAATGAAAAGAAGAGAAAAATTATCATTCCTCGTCGCCTTATTCAATCTTCTATAATCAATGCATACACGCCATCCCGTGATGGTCCGTGTTGGAATAAGGTCATCCTTATCATTCTTCACCATCGTCACACCTCTTTTCTTGGGCACCACTTACACCGGGCTAACCCACTCACTATCGGATATAGCATATATAATTCCCGCATTCAAGAGCTTCAACACCTCCGCTCTCACCACTTCCTTCATAGCTGGATTTAGCCACCGTTGATATTCAATGGAGGGTTTGAACTCATCCTCCATCAAAATCTTATGCATGCAAACCGAGGGACTAATTCCTTTGATATCCGAAATAGACTAAGCGAAAGTGGATCGGTGTTTCTTCAAGATTCTCAGCAACTTACTCTCTTCTTCTTCCATCAGAGTTGATGATATTATAATCGGATCGGTCGAATTCTCTCCTAAAAAGATATACCAAAGGTGTTCCGGTAATTGATTGAGTAATAATCCACCATGAGGCGGATTTGATTCCTCGGGAGAGTTTTCAACTTCTTTAATCTTCGCCACATGAATAGGATCTTCTACGTCTTTAGATTGAGCATCAAAAGTCAGCATGTATTCCACAACCTCAAGTTTCGTGGTAGAGCCTTCCTCACCAAGATCCCCCATAGATAAGGAATTTATGAGTGTATGCTCTAACGAATCCATCTCCATATTTGCAAGAAAGAACTCCCTCAAGAAAGAGTCCACAACGTCAACTCAATTGCAATTGAGAGGTTCATCTGGAAAGTTCATAGTTCTAAAAATGTTGAACGTTATCTCTTCATCATTGACTCTTAAGGTCAGATTTCCGTTATGCACATCAATCAAGGCCTTTCCCGTTGCAAGGAAAGGTCTACCTAGGATGATCAGGATTTCTCTATCTTCTTCCATTTCAAGCACAACAAAATTCACCGGAAATATGAATTTGTCTACCTTCACTAGCACATCCTTAATGATACCTTTTGGATAGGTTAATGAATGATCCCCCATCTGAAGAAAGATCGTTGTCGGCTTTGCACTCCCAAGTCCTAACTTTCGATAAACGGAAGAAGGCATCAAATTAATACTCGCCCCAAGATCACAAGGCGCCTTATCAAAATGAGATTTCCCGATAGTACACAGAATTGTGAAACTACCAGGATCCTTCAATTTGGTAGGTAACTTTCTTTATAGTATTGCACTATACTCCTCCGTTAGCTTCACTATTTCGTTATCCTCCAACTTTCTCTTCTTCGTCATGATATCCTTCAAGAACTTGCCATAGTTGGGCATTTGTTCCAATGCATCCGCAAAAGGTATGTTGATGTGGATTTTCTTGAAAATTTCAAGAAATTTCTCAAATTGGGCATCCAACTTCCTCTTTTGGAATCTTTGAGGATATGGTAATGGGGTTACTAGAATCGGTGGATTCTCTGAAAATGTTACTCACCCTGGTATCACCTTTTTATCTCTTCTTCTCTCCTCGACTTTCTCTTGGTTTTTATCCCCTTTCAAGTCTTCACTCGGCTTCTCCTTTCCTTCATCGATTTTTGCTTCAACTTCCTCCTCTGCACTTGTTCTTGGTTCATCATGTGGAAACTCACGACTCACTCCCGGCTCGATTTCCATAGGCCTACTCACTTCCACGTCTCTTCCGCTCCTCAACTTAATCGTCTTGCATTCCTGAGGGTTGGTTTCTGTGTTGCTTGGAAACTTTCCTTTTTGTTTCTCTTGAATGGCCCTAGCAAGCTGCGCGATTTGAGTCTCCAAAGCCTTCACCGTGGCGTTAGTGTTTGTACAAGTGGTATCGATCGAGTCCAGCCATGTTTCATGTTTGTTTAGCTGATTATGCATCTCACGCATTATAGTCTGAGTCTCCTTCATAAACAAAACCAAAACTTCATCCAAATTTGACTTTGGATTATACATTGGTGATTGTTGCATTTAACGATTGGATTGCATAGGATATCCCAAAGCTTGATTTCCATAACCCGGAGGTGGCCGCAAAGCATTCTAATTGTTCGCATATGAGAAGTTCTCATGGTTACGAAGTCCAGGATTGTAATGAGTCAGAATATTGGTAGCGGGCCTAAAAGCGTAGGCACGATTGTTTAGAAAATGGCATTCCTCAAACTCGTTATCTAATCCGGATTGAGAACAACTTGCTGCTATCTCCTCTCCTTGACTCGACAAAGCTCCTTTTGTAGATATGGCGACCAATTGATCCAAGAGCTTGGATCTTGGGCCGATAACGTTGTAATATGGTCAGATTCTTGGATAGAAGAGACCCGTCTTCCCGTGTTTCTCTCATTCGGCCATTGATAATTGTTATCCTCCATTTCTTCCAATAATGCATTTGCTTCTGTAGGGATTTTGGACAACAACGATCCCCTTGAGGCTGCATCAACTATCGTTCTAGTCTGTCCATCCAACCCGTTGTAAAATAATTGGGTTTAAAACCAATCTTGATACCCGTGTTGGGGGCACATTCTCAATAGGTCCTTGAATCTCTCTCATGCCTCAAACAACGGCTCAAAGTCTCTCTGGCAAAACTGAGCAATCTGGCCTCGGAGTTGAGAAGTCTTCGAAGGTGGAAAGAACTTAGTGAGAAACCTTTGTGCAAGGTCCTCCCAAGTATTTATTCTCCCCGATTGAATCGACTGAAACCAACCCCTTGCACTATCTCATAAAGAAAACAGAAATAACCTCAACCGTATGACATCTTCGGCAACTCCATTTATCTTGACAATGTCACAGATCTCGAGAAAGGTTTCCAAGTGGAAGTGCATGCGGTTCCGGTGGTTATGGAACATTTTCACGTCCCTCGGCCATAGCGATAGCTTTTTCCTCTTTCTGTTTAGCAATACGTTGACTACGCCGCATGCACTGCTTAAATCAAATAGATAAATCAAATAAATAAATGAAATGAATGAAATTTAAAATCAAAAGAATTATTGTGATTCACATTCAACTACTTAATCACAATATCAACTTAATTGAAAAACACCTTGCCAATTCCCCGACAACGGCGCCAAAAACTTGTACACGCGAGGATTCGCAACCATCATCCTCACGATATTGACTACTCACAAGTATACGAGGTATAGTTTTAATATAATGGATCTTGTAAGATCGGATATCGTTCCAATGGGAATAACGTGTAATTCGGTTGAGTATTGCGATTTAAATAGTTTCATATTATCTCGACCAATCAAATTTTGTTTGTTTTCTATTTAATATACTAAGATAAACGAAAACTATGAGGTTAGTTCTAATTACACTAATTACTTAGGTATTGATTTCTTTCACATAATGCATAATCGACGTTATTAAGTTAGCTATAATGGTTTTCTATCTATTCCAACAATCTCTGTATCGATAACTCATCCGCTACCTCTCATGAGTGTAAGACGGGGGATTACACGACTTCGTGTCAATGAAGAAGTCCCCTTCAAAGCCTTTATGACCCTAGGTCGCATGAGTCTTTAGCCAACGTCATAGATTGCATACGTTCTAACGCCCTCCCGGGTCGTTAGAACGTCACGTTGTATTTACCCTAATCCGAATCCGGGATTACCTCTCCCGAGTGTCAAACCCCATATTCTCGGTTTATCAATACAAGCATAATATCAAGAATAATGATAAACACAATCGGATTTAGACAAACAACACATTAAAGTAACATTACTTCATTCAACTTAACAATTACATGATTTCAACTACACCTAAGTAACATTTAACTAATACTATAAGATCTCAGCCATATACCATACAAAATAAGAGGGATTCAACATTCTTAGATATGAAAAAGTGATTACAAAGATAAAAGCAAGAGAGAAACGATCAAATCTGGAAGTGAAACAGTTCATTGTCGCTAATGATCGATCCACAAGTGATTCTTCTTTGTCCGAATGATGAATCTCCTTCTTGATCTTCAAAATATAGCTTAAGAGCTCTCTAATAGAGTTAGGGTTCTTCAACAACAGGTTTCAGACGTAGGAAAGGGGTATAAATAGGACTAGGGGTTCAAAAATATCTAAATAGATATTTTAGGCTATTCTACAAATTCCGCCTAGGCAGTAGAATCTTCGCCTAGGCGGAGTTTTAGTCGGTTAGAATTCCGCCTAGGTGATGGTTTCTTCGCCTAGGTGGAGGACTAACTTCTTGGTCCCTTTTCTTTCTAATGGAATTTCGCCTAGGCGGTAGCTACTTCACCTAGGCGGATTTACAGCAGTTCAGCACTTCCAGCGTTCTGATGGAATTCCGCTTAGGCGGTCGAAACTTCGCCTTGGCGAATTTCAATACTTCAACCCTTGCAACCTTTTGACGGATTTCCACCTAGGCAGTGGAAACTTCGCCTAGGCGGAATTGCGCTGTTCTTTGAAACCTCATTTTTTCATCTTTTTGGCTACCCTTTTCTCCACCAATTCACTCGGTTTGCCGATTGTTTACATCCCTACTCCTGACTAATAAAAGCAGCTAAAACGATACTCAAACTTCAATAAAATACTCAAAAATTGGTAAATTCGGTTTAGAATTAGATAGGTATTTTACACCTATCAATCATTTAGCATCTATTTATCTTAATTCTTCATCATCTTCAACATCATCATTTAGCATCCATTTATAAATTTGTCATCATATCTTCATCACAGGAACTTAAATAACTAAAACACTCAATTAAACCATTAGTTCTACCAAAACATCAACACTTAATTGTTCATCAAAATCTTAGGGTCAACATAGAGTAAACTTGTCTAAATATCTGTGACCTCCACTACTCAATTCACCACATTCTTATAACTGGTTCAAGGGTTTTCAAATCAATTTTTCTCTACCTAAGATCAATTCTTGAATAATTTTGACCTCCTGATTGAATCCGTAGCCATCATTATTTAGAATTTATTAGACAGTATTCCTTTTTTTATACTGTAGATCTGATTTGAGCACGATGTCCAAAGCTCATTTTTCACTTGTCGTTTGTGCTCGAAACCTTGTCACCAATATTTTTTTCATCATTATTGGGAATTTAAATTCACTCTTTAATTATTCTATCTAATTTTGATAGAAATGTTTTCCTTTCTCATTCACTTACTATAGGTAATTTTTCTTGGTTATGAGATTCTACGGATTGTAATCACATGACTTATGATCCCAATGTTTCTCATCAAAACCATTTGTTGTAAACGCTTCGCTGGTTTATACTATTGGTGGTTCTCATATGCAAGATAGCTATTAGTCATACTATCACTTCATGTCTTTTAGACACGTATTTAATAAAAATAAATAAACTCACTTTAAATCTATTGTCTATTGGACAACTCTGTGAATTGAGACTTGAAGTAATATTTTCCAATACTACTTGTCGTGCGTAGGTTCCTCAGCTAGGAAAAAATCTTGGGACTGACTATAAAACTTAACATCTATTTAAACTTAGTAGTCTATACCTTTTCAATCAATCCCCAAACATCTATTTAAACTTAGTAGTCTACACTTTATCAATCAATCCCCACCATCAACACCACCTGGCCCTTTAACAACTTATATAACACCACCAGCATCATCGCCGTCACCACTACTAGCACCACCAATACTACCACCTAATTTATGTTCTCTTAGCCTTTGGTACTCCTGGCTAAGTCCTGTATTAATTGAGTGTATTCACACTTCGGCTTCTACTGAAAAATTAACATCTATCTCTACCGAACATCTCGACTGCCTTCTGTGTCAAGTTAAACAACCACAATGCGTCTTACCTTTTTCATTAGTAACTCAATCTCTATCGTACACTTTTCCTAGTCCATTCGACGTTTGGGGACCGTCACCTTCTATCACAATGGGAGATCCATATACTCTAAATATTTTTTTACGACTACTCTCCTCACACCTTGCTATACCTTATCCATAAGCATTCTGAATTACCTAAAATCTAGTCTGATCTTACTACTATGGTTCTAATTGAGTTCCTAGCAATGTCAACAAATTTAGATCTGGAAATATAATGGATTACAAAGATAGATCTTTCTATCTTTCATTGCCACCCTTCAAAAGCATGGAACACTTACCCAAAGATCTTTTCCTAATGCTTCTACTCAAAATGATCGAGTTGGACATAAACATTGATATATACTAGATATTATCTGTCTACTACTCATTTTGTCCTCTTGTGGACTACTCATTTTATCCTCTCGTCTGGAGCACTTCTGGGGAGATACTCCGAGTACCTCTAGAGAAAAGATTCTTTGATTGCCACCTATACCATCCTTTACCAACTATTGAAAATCGTTTCCTTATAAGAAGTTGCACAGTCTCTTAAAGTCTTTGGGTGCATCTAGTTATCTCTAACAACCTCATAAACATATGAAATTTGAACTTCGGACTCGAACTTTGTTTTCTAGGAAATGAAATTGAACATAAAGAATATGGATTTTGAGATCCCATTTCTAATCATCTTTGTGTCTTCCGCCACGCCATCTTTTAGGAACACAAGATATTTTTCTCTATCCTAGTTTTATTTGACATCTACTACTAACCATCTATAATTCACTAATTTATCTATAAACCTATTTCCTGATCACCTGAGCACAATTGTCATTGAGCCTCTAATCAAGACCGTCTCAATATAATCAAGGCGATCCTCATGCTCATTGAGTCGATCATGCGTCTCCCTCAAGACTATTTGAGTTTCCCCCATAACTGTAGCGAACATGTCTTCTAAGGTAGGGGAAGACTCCCCATCTTGATCCGGAATGTCAATCCATGGTGCCGTAGCATTGAAAATCTGATAATCACAGGCCACCATGTCTTCCAACAACCAATAGGCTTCGTACGCGGTTAGGTCGTAGAAAGAGGTGCTAGCATTTCCTCCTTCCACCCATATTTTAGTTGCGGCTTGTACCCCGTCGAGGAAATTCAAGAGTTAACATTCCCTTGGGAACCCATGGTTAGGAAACCGAAGTAGCAATTTCTTATATTGATCCCAAGCACTATAAAATGATTCAGAATCCCGTTGAAAGAATTGCATCAATACTTGTCGATCTAACATTTCCAAGTACCCTGCAAGATAAATAAAAACAAAACTACAAAACAAAAATTATAAACAAAAGAAATGCCTAAAGTAAAATTGGGTCATTTACTCACAATATCAATAATAATAATAAAAAACACAATCCCCGACAATGGTGCCAAAAAATTGGTAGCGGAATATTACGTCGCTAACTTTCACCGCAAGTATACAGGTCAAGTTCTTATATAGGTGGGGAGATTAAAGGTATCATGTTCACGGGGATTGGTTGAGATTATTATCGAGTAGTGTGATTTTCATAACCTAATTTTATCTAAGCGATAAAAAATGTGTTTAATTAATAAATACTAAATCAAAATACTAATTTATCTAACTATACTATAAATATTATATTGATAATATTTTAATAGAGTATATTGTCTAGGGATTAACTTCATTTACAAATACGTGTTCGATCTCGTTTTAGTTTATGTTAATGGCGTTCCACTTATTCGATAATCTCGGTTTGTAAACTCACTTGCCACCTCTTCCGAGTGTAAGACTAGTGAATATGCGACTTCACATCAACAAAGAAGTCCCCCTCAACGTCTTAACAATACTAGGTCACATGCGTCTCGCCCCAACGTCATTGATTGCACACTTTCCAACTCCCTCCCGGGTTATTGGATTGTCACGTTGTGTTTAACCTAGTCTAAATCTAGGGTTATCTCTCTCAAGTGTCAAACCCCGTATTCTCTATATATTATTCTAAGCATATAAGCAATACAAGAATGATATACACAATCAAACATCGAAGAACAGCCGTTAACGAATCATAATTCAATCAAACAACATTTTTATAAATTTATATTAATCCCTAAACAATCCATGTTTAGCTAACGGCCATAACCGTATATATAATGAATAACGAACTAAACATGCTCAAACAATAATCCTAAGTTAAGAGATGAAGAAATAAACGAGAGAAACTAGCCATACTTCGAAGATTTGTCGCTAAGAACGTTCCAAGATCGCTTCTTCTTCTTCACCTTGTGATCTTCTCCTTAGGATTTGAATGAGCTCCCCAAAATCCTCTCAAAATATACCTCTAATATGGTAGGAGGTCTCATGGCCGGAGGAGATGAGTGGAGATCAAATAGGGAGCAAAAAATATCTAAATAAATATCTAAATCTAGTGCAGAGTGACCGCCGCTGTAGTGGGCATGTCGGCACAGTCTTTGCCGTAGCAGTGTGCATATCATCACAGTCTTCGCTGCGGTAGAGGAGGCGGTGGGCGTAGGGACTTCTTTGCAGTTTTACCGTCGTGGCGGTGGATATCACTATTGCGGCGGTGAGTTTACAGCAACTTTAGGCCCCTCTCTGCATATTCACAGCCATGGCGGTGGTCTGGGCGCCGCAACGGTGGGCTGCTTTTCAGAATATTGCCTCCTTACTTGTTTTCCCACCGTTCTTCCACCGTTATTGATCCGTTTTCATGCATTTTCCTCTCAAACACCCGATTTATACAAAAATAAATAAAAACGTATTAAAAGGCAATAAACATACTCGAAAACTAACAAGTTCGGTTTGAAAATAGATAGGTAAATTACACCTATCACCTAAGAAAGGCATTAATTTACTATTACATTCTGTTGATCATATGATCATTGTTGGCGATGATCTTTCAAGGCATCTAAAATCTCAAAACATTCCTTATAAATCAATTTGAGATGAAAGATCTCGATCCTATGGCTTATTTTCTTGGTCTGTAGAACTCTTATGATATAATAGTTATTTTCTTTATCAAGCAAATTGTGCCTATCACCTATTGTCTAAAGCTAATATCACTAATTAGAAGACTGTCGGTACTTCTACTAAGCCAAATACTCGACTCAAACGTTGAATGACACTCATCTTCTTCTCTTCTTGATGCTACTTTATACCTTCAATTGATTAACAACCTTGTATACATCATTACAACATACCCAAGCATCACTTATGAAGTACATCGGGTCAGCCATTTCTTTTAGAAAAATTCCTCCAAAGGTCCCAAAATTGAAAAACACAACTTTGTAGAGGACCATCCAAGGGGTTTTTTTTTTTTTTTTTTTTTGCCTTTGGATGGTCCTTAGAAAGTGGTGGTCCTTACTTGTGGGACCTCTCAACAAGAAGCCCTTTCTTTTATGTACCACAGACTATTAATTACCCAATATTTTACGATAAACCAAGGGAACACTCTTCCATGGTTTCTATTTCTCTTCACAGTCCTCTCTAATTTCACACAACTATATACACTAAGTGAGATGAAGGTTTTATTGATCGAGGATGAACTACCAGATATTGTTTCTTCATTGAATACTCTCTCATCTTGTCATATAGTAAGAAACAAATTGTTGTTACTCGATTTAGCACAGAAGCAGAATAAGGTGATTGCCAAACCCTAAACCCTAAGTACTATTTCCTTCTACTCAGTCAACTTGACTTTTATATATATATATATATATATATATATGCCTTTCATTCATTCAGTTACTTGGAGTCCAATACTCTAAACCCTAATTCTTGATTATATGTAGGCCTTTCACTCATTAAGTTACTTGGAGTCCAATACTCTACAACTCTAATCCTTGATTATATACAAGCATATTTTTGGATCTCAATTTTTTTTTTTACTTGACACATATCCTTACAATTATCTCGTATTCTCTCACATTTATTCCGTTAAATTATGCTAACAAAACTTGAGAGGAATTACAATCAAAAGTAAAACTGAGATGGAAAACATGTTAGGCTAGTATATTCATATAAAAATTACTCTTCTTTTTTAACAATTATACTTCAAGATTTTTCTAACTTAATTTATAGTCATTTTTACTATTGTATAGTTAATTGTAACTAAAATATTTTTTAATGATTTTAATTGCAATCATTTTTGTTGGCCCAGAGATTGATCAAAGAAGGGGGATTGAATTGGATATATAATACTTTTCGTGCAATCTTACTACTAAAATCTCAAATCAAACTTGTTAGTTCTTGTGTTTGTGTGTGCAGCGGAATAATCAATCAAATCAAAATAATCAAAGTAAAGAGTAAGGTATAGATACAATCAAACCACAAGACACAATGGATTTATAGTAGTTCGCAAGACCTTCTTGCCTAGTCTACTCCTCCGCGCTCCCGACGGAGAGTTGTAGTTCACTAATCTTTAATCTTCTTATGGGTGAAGATTAAACCATTTACAATCTTCTTACGGGTGAAGATCAAACCATTTACAACCTTTCACGCTTTTTACGGGTGAAAAGAGACCTTTCACAATCTTCTTACGGGTGAAGATCAAACCGTTCCACGTGATCTTCTTTCCGGAGAGATCGGTCCGTCACCACCAAAGGCGCCTCCTTTGGTCTTCTTCAACTTCTTTACAAGTTGATGTTGATGTACTGATGTTGAGGATCTTCCTTACTTTGATGTTTATATGAAGTACAATCTCTCAATACAACACTCAAAATGGTTTTGTAATCTAACTTACAAAACCGACCTTGGAGCTCTAAACACTCTCTATAAAAGATTACAACACTTTCACTCACTAGTGTTTAGTGCTTCTTACAAATATCACTCAAAAAAAGATAGATAAACTTTAAGTACAAGAGTGTTAAAGAAGTATAAGAATCAAAGATATGGTGTAGAAGAATATCAATTTGTAGTATAGCTCTTTGAAACTATTTGGTGTGATTGATCTTTGTAGCTCACTTGATTGATTCACTTGATTTACTTCCTCCTATTTTCTCTAGCAATATTTTCTCCTTATATAGATGTAGAGAATATAGGATGATATCTCATTTGAAGAACTTAAGAGCAAGTGACCGTTTGGAAATCCTCTTCAAACGTCAACATTCAAATTGCATAGGCTCCTCTCCATTATCTCTGCAAATTTGTCAAGAATCTTTTTCCTTTTTCCAACTTCATTTAATGCTTAGATAACATAATTAAATGCATAGGACCTATAGTCCATTCATGTTGGTGAGGTAGTGGAAAAATACAGCCATTATCTCTTACATACAATGTATATAATAGAGTATAAGAGATCATGATGTTTGTAGACAAAGCATGATGGAGTTTATGCAAAGATGGTGTAAAATCATTTAATGCTAGGCTCCTATCTTTAAAGAATGCAGCTAATATAATCAAGATAGGATATATTTCATACTAGTGGAAGACAAGGTATGGGCTAGCATTTATTGAGCTATCCTACCATCAATTCAAAATGGTATCTTTGTATTCCCACTTGATTTCAAAACAATATACTTGTATTTTTATAGGATAATAAATACGATCATTCATATAAGTAGTGTATAATATATATCATACAATTATACAAACCAATTAAGTCCATACAAGCATTTAAGGTATTTGAATACTTAGAATCATTTAGCATGATGAAAACAGAATTTTCATACCTTATGAGTCAATTTGTCAATTAATCATAAATGAATTGATGAACATATCAATTGAGCATAAATATATCATATAGATATATTAAACTAACATCTCATAAAATGATTTGAACATTCCGAACAAAATTTGATATGCAAATCCAAATTTGAGTTCATGACAAAATTCTGCATTTTGAGTCCTCAAATAGTTCAAATTGTTTTGATCCAATTCTTTTCAATTTAACAAGGTTTCGATCAAATTGGATGCTAATAAAGTGTTAAATAATCATTATAAGGTATAAGAATCATCACACAACAATTAGAACAAGCAATCGTTGCCAAATCGTCAAACCAAAAACAGAGGAGGAAAGAGAAAGCATTTTGCTCAAACTTAGTCGACTATGTTCTGCATAAGTAGTCGACTACTTATACAGTGTTTTCAGCAATTTCCATTTTTCGTCTGTTTTTGGTTTTTAGCCTCGGTTTGTGATAGTTTATCATTCTAAACACTTTTTAAAACATGTATCAAGTATTTTCGTGATGTTTAGATGATCCAAAAACACAATGTACCTTATGATCATATTAAGAACATGAAATTTCGATTTCGTACAATTATGATCAATAGGTGTTTTTTCCGATATAGTATGTAATGATCAAATGCATACTTCACATTATAATATATAAGTATATTGGATATGATAAGATCAATATATCATAATGAAGAACACATATGGGGGGGGTGTGTGTGTGTGTGCAACCTAATGAGTCAAAGTTCATAATCTCTTCAAGAGTAACATCCTATAGACTTAATCTAATGAACTTAATCTTACCTAAGTCTTTTATATACCTGCATTTCACACTTAAAATTCCGTTGTGGTTAGCTCACGCAATGTATAATTGAATCTTAATACCAACACTTAAGATATCACATTGGTTAGTACACTCGAGGTATGATTCAATCAAAACATGTTGGAACATATAATTTGTGTCTAATGTAACATCATCGATTGTCCACAATCCAACTCCCGACCGGGTTGTTGGATCGTGGCGTTCATTTATTCTAGTCCGAATCTAGGATTTGTAAACCCCATATTCTCGTAACAACATTCTCATAACATGATAAACAAACAATACGTCACACACAATCAAAATAACGAAGAACATCAGCAAACAAAACACAAACTCAATTAAACAACGTATTAATAAATTATATTAATAGTCCCTAAACAACCTATGTTTAGCCAATGACCATAACCATGTATACAATGTAAAATGGCGTAAACATGATCAACAACTACCAAAATGAAGAAAACAAAGAAAAGAAATTAATGACTTAGCCGATATCCGAAGATTTGACTCTAAAATAGTTGATCGATCGCTTCCTCATTCATCTTCCACCTCGGGTTGAGAGCTCTCCCTCAAAAATCTCTAAACCTAACCCTAAAATATAGCCTAAGGCCTTAGGGGCCGAAAAAGTTGGAAGAGAAGAGGAGAGAAGGGTATTTATAGGTTCAAAAATATCTAACAAAATATCTAAACTGTGCAGAGGTCACCGCCTAAGCGGTGGGTATGTCGATTTAAAGTTCGCTACGACGGTGGAGAATGCGCTGGAATAAGGACCATCCTAATGTTTCACCGCCACGGTGGTGGGTATTCAGTAAGAATAGGGTCTCTTTGCATCTTCACCACCTAGGCGGTGGTCTGGACGCCTAGGCGATGGGCTGCTGTTTTCAGAATCTTGCCTCCTTGCTTATTTTCCATCGTTCTCTGACCGTTCCTAGTCCGAATTGATCGTTTGCGCTCTAATTTCATACATTTTCACCCATACACCTGTTTTAATATAAAAAGAATAAAAATATATTAAAACGTATTAAAAACGTATGAAACGTACTTGAAAACTAACAAATTCAGTTTGAAAATAGATAGGTAATTTACACCTATCACCTACTATTATCGTCGCCATCTCCAACCCACCTAAAAACTAGACCCCCACCACCTCCATTTCCATTTAAGAGACAGATCACCACATCCATCTCCAATCATGTCGGCCACTCCCCCTCTCTCTAATATATAAACACACGCGTGCGCGCATGCACACACACACATATATATATATATATATATATGTTGTGTGTGGTGCTTGGATCTACAAATTAAGATAGAGGTTTTGGATGGTAGGGATAATGGCTGGAAGATGGTGGGACTAATGGTGGTAGACTCGAGAGATTACGGTGGGGGTGATGGCAGTGGGCTAGAGATAGTGATGGACTGGGTTGGAGATGGTTTTAGCGATGATGTTGGTGGGCTGGGTTGAAGATGGTGGCGATAGTGATGGTGGTTGGCTGGGTTGGAGATGTTGGTGGGTGATAGTGGTAGGTTGTAAGTGGATTGAAAAGAGATAAAAATAAAATAAAAATAAAAACAGAACAAATTTGATTATGAAAATATAAACAAGGGTAAAATAATAATTGTATTTGACATGCCCCATTTTTTCAAAAATGAAAGAATATTAAATAATAATTAGGCTTAAGGGGAGGGGTTTTTAAAGCGCCAATTTTCAAAAAATACTTAGGCCATTTAAAAAAAAATAAAAAATAAAATGAGTCACCACCTAGCATTAGATTTAAATGGTGTGCTAGGTCACTGATTTTTTAGAAAACAATTTAAAAGGCCTACATAAAAATTGACTCCAAAAAAACATGATCAAACCAAAGATTCATTTAAAGGCTCGGGAGTCAGTTACGCTCGGGGAAGGTGTTGGGCACCCCAAGATGCCCGTCCGAAATGGTATCTTGGGGCAAGACTCACGTGACCTAGAGTCGTTAAGACGTTGAGGGGGACTTCGGCGTTGACATAAAGTCATGTATTCCCCCATCTTATTCTTGGGAGAGGTGGTGGGAGAGTTTTAGAACTGAGATTGTCGATAGGGTAAATACAACGCGACGATCCAATAACCCGAGAGGGAGTTGGATTGTGCGCAATCAATGACGTTGGGGCGAGACTCACGTGACCTAGGGTCATTAAGACATTAAAGGGGAGGTGGTGTATTCCCCCGTCTTACACTCAGGAGAGGTGGCGGAGGAGTTTACGAACTGAGATTGTCATATAAGTCGAACGCCGCTAAAACGAGATCGAACACGTATTCGTAAACAAAAGTAATAACTAGACAACCTATTCTCTCAAAACTATCTCAATATAGTATTAGTATAGTTACATTAGTATTTTGGTATTAGTAATTAATTAAATTTCATTTTTGTAGCCTAGATAAAGTCGGGGTATGACAATTGCGGTACTCGATAGTAATCTCAACCAATCCCTGTTGATACGACACCCAACCAAAAGGTCCATTATACTAAAACTTGATCCGTACGCTTGCGGTGAAAGTGGCAGCGCTTAAATAGCAGCCACCAGTAGGCATCATCGATTCTAGTGGGTTAGATAGATGGTGGTGATAGTGAATGTGGTGGGTTGGGTATGATACGGTGGTGGGTTGGACCACCTATCGATGCTTGTTGTCGCTATTACTATCCACCAACGTATTTTTTAAATTAAAATTGTTCATATATGTGTTTTGATGATGTCAATATTAGTGATATTATGATGTATGTCCAATTAAATCCAATTAGTTTAGTTAGAGTGTTTTATTTTATTTTGAAATTATTTCCTTCTTATAATTTTTTTTTTGTATTTTCACAAATAAGGTGGGACAAGTTTTTGGATTTTTGGAATGTTCCCCCAGTATAATCTCTTATCAAATATTATGGATTTGATAAGGATGGTCCCCTTGGGGTTTTATGTATGTTTTCGAGAGATTTCTTTAATTTAAATAGACAAACTAAAATAGATGAATAAGAGTGGAAATATGAATGCAAAACTAACATCTAAATGAATTTTATTTATTTTTATGCAAAAGTGACTAATAAAGAACCAAAGTATTTAATTTAAATATGTCAATACAAACTGATATGAATATAGAAATTAAATAGGGAACGTTACGTGAATTAATGTGATTATGCATGGCAATGATTTAATTAAAAAAAATAAGTGGTGCACATGTCGTGACTAAATGTGAAAAAGTAGCGTGGATTCGTGAAAAGTAAATAAATATATAAAAAATTAAAAAATATAAATAAAAACTATATGTATGAAAAATGTAAGTGATGAAAGTGTCCTAAACATGCCGTCTAAATATATAAGAAATAGATATGCAAAAAAATGTCTATTCTAAGTTTTCCCGATTAATTTAAAGAAATCGCGATTTCAATTTCCCTCAAATTCTATGGATGTGAGAATCTAGGGAAGTTTGCGGAAACAATTTTGTTGAAATTAATCTTTCCAAAACTTAAGCGAAATCCCATGAAAAGATTTATCGAGGGAAGAGATTTCCTAAAAACAAATATTTTTAAATTCCACTCGAGTCGAGGAATAAAAACGAGATTACGGAAAACTCTCCCACGATTTATGGAATTGTCGGATCCATCTTAAGGTTTGTAAGGATTAATTTCTCCAAATTAAAATATTATTTTAATTTTTATTTGTATTTTTGTATTTTTTAGGGTTTTGATGACAAGAATAAAAATAAAATAAATAAAAAATACAAAAACATAAATAATGAAAAACATCATTCACCTAATGCTGGAGGAATAAGTTCAAGCATGAGAAACCCACCCTGACGTTTTCATCGGATCATCGGACGACCTATTTTTTTTTTTCATTATGAATTTGTAAAAAAAAAAATGCAAAAAAAAAAAAAAAAAAAATACAGCGAGATGATGTCCTCGTCTAAATGCTCCAAGGTTCAGATTGAGAATGGAGAATCTCATCCCGACATTTTTCAACGAGTCATCAGAATACTAAAAGGAATAAAGTTTGCAAGAATTTAAACTATGGAGATATTTAAATAAACTAAAAAATAAAATAAAAGCATATTTGTTCTAGGCCAAGAATCTAGAAACTCGGGCTTTTTCTTTCTTACAGACGGCTTCCCAAAAAGGTGTTTGGGAATCACTCTTCTAGGGGGTGGCTCCTCTCAATTTTTGAATGTCCACAAAGGGTTTTTCTTTGAATTTTTGTGTGTCTAAACTTTGAGGAGGAGGGTCTTACTTATAGAAAGGATGAGGAATGAAAAATCCTAGAAACCCTAGGAAACCCTAGTCCCAATTCGACGAGAAAAATGAAAGAAAACCTAAAAGGAAGGAAAAATGAATCATAATCCCATTTTGATAAGGAAACCTTTTCTTTTTCATTTTTTTTTCAGGTTTTCTTTTATCGTTATTTTTTTCATTTATTTTTCTTTTTTCTCTATTTTTTTTATTTTTTTGAAAATAAAAATAAAATAAAGTATAAAATTTTTGCTGGACGATCAAAATGTCGTGTCTACAGCTGCCCATCTTTATCATGCGAGTTCCACTTGCTTGAAAAAGATCGGAGATCACATCATTTTGAACGTCCTATTTTCTATTTTTTTTTTTCAAAGTGCATTTTTCAACGACAAAACAAATAAAATGAAATGACTCACGATGATACTCATGACGAACGAATGTCCGTTTAGAGGATCATTTAGAGTAATAAAAAAATGACTCATGACGATACTCAAGGCGAATAACTGTCCATTTAGAGGATCGTTTAGAGTAATAAAAGAATGATTAATGACGATACTCATGACGAACAAATGTTCGTTTAGATTATTGTTTAGAGTAATGAAAAAAAGACTCATGATGATACTTATGACGAACAAGTGTCCGTTTAGAGGATTGTTTAGAGTAATAAAATAATGGCTCATGACGATAGTTATGACAAACAAATATACATTTAGAGGATCGTTTAGAGTAATAAAAAAATGACTCATGACGATCAAGTGTCCATTAAGAGGATCATTTAGAGTAATAAAAAAAGACTCATAACGAACAAATGTCCGTTTAGAGGATCGTTTAGAGAAATGAAAAAAGAAAAGACTCATGATGATACTCATGACGAACGAATGTCCGTTTAGAGGATCATTTAGAGTAATAAAAAAAGAGACCCATGACAATACTCGTGACGAACCAGTGTCCGTTTAGAGGATTGTTTAGAGTAATGAAAGAATGACTCATGACGATACTTATGACGAACAAATGTTCATTTAGAGGATCATTTAGAGTAATAAAAGAATGAGTTAAACCCCAGCCCTTTTAGCTAGGGACAAAAGAAAGTCTAAAGATATCAAATACGCCCCAGCTTGTGGCTGGGCAAAAATGAGAGAGCAAAGATATAAAACGCACCCCAGTCTCAGATGACCGAACCTTACAGGTTTCTTACGTACCTTAGTATTACGTCGAGGATCAGGTTTAGCGTAGTTCACTGGACACCCATTTCAGAGTAAAAAGCATATCTGGATGCTCATTTAGTACTTCTAAATTTTCAGCAATAAGAGTCGCCAATTTGAGTCGGGAGGAAGGTATGAAGTCCCAGTGATAGGGAAATCCATGCTTCCAGTCCTTTTGAGATATCTGTAAAATAACACTTTCAAAACAAAACTTTAGTCTGAAAAATTGTTAGCTTTGATGACTTACAATTTCGTTACCCCCTTTCGGCCGTAATCGCTTCGTGTGATTGTGCTTGGATTGGAGCAATATCGATAGATTCTTCTGTTTGAATTTAGAAGCTTCGCTTTCCAACTCAGGGAAAGGTATGTCTCGGGGTGATTCGATGAGACTTTTTTTAATCTATATTTTTTTTTTAATTTCCTAGATGTCACTTTTCAACTCAGGGGAGGGCCCAACATACCTCATAAAGGTCTCCTTGACTTGCTCGACTGGATTCTTGTCTTTTCAAATTTCTACGTGCTTCGATGCTTGGGGTTCTAATACTCCTATATACTCTATGTTTTCTCAAATCTTGCAAAACTGATTTAGGCCAAAAAAATGGCAAAATGTCAAAAAATTACTAAAATAAGTACATTTAATGCCCGATATGATTTTCTGTGAGATCTTGAGTCGGATTGCAGAGGAATATGGTTCTGATACATTTCCAGACCACGACCAATGTTTCTTTTCACAAACTCAGATTCCATTCAAATCAATCAAGTTCTGATCTTGAAAAAAATTGTTTGCCTGCCAAATTAAGTTGAGGCGAAAACCTTGAACAGATGAAACTATCGTTTTTCTTTTATCTTCTAATCTCTTCCATATTCGTATCAATGCTTCTTGCTCGGTTACTCTACATTTTCATTCTTTTTTTTTTTTTGAATAGATGATCGAACTTACAATGGTTCAGGAACAGCCGAGCTTAAAAATGAACTTGATCTTCTTTGCGAATTGAGGCATTCTTGAAACATTTGAGCTTATTCATTGGGATCATTGACCTGGAATGATTGTCTTCCCGTCTTGCCATTGGGGTTTGACAGCAGCGAACCAGGATGTTTACACTCGGTTTTATCAAATCACTAAAGAACCACCAGAGACGGCTTGATCAACTTGCAACGATATATTAAGGAATCATTAGGAAAATAGAAGCCAATCTCAACCTTCGAATCCTCCAGTACTCTAGAATTGCTGTCAGATTTGGTCAGGGGGCTTTGGGATCTCACCATTGTTTGGCTGAACAAAATCTTTCTTTGTTGCTATTCCCATTGGATCATGGTCTAAATCTGTATTGAAACTATATACTTGCACCCTCGCTCAGTCACATCACATACAACATATGTAGGCAATTTTGGGTACCTGAAAGAGTAATATTCTAACATTATACCACAGTTTTGAATAAACAGTATTGCATTTATTGAAATTTAAAAGCCGTTATAGAGAAAATCTTTTTTCATCCAAAAGACCAACGGGATAGAAATGTGAGTACGTGAAGATGTCCTAATTTTATCAAAACACCGATCAGATTGATAGTAAACAAGAACCCCAGTTTTGCAGCCTTTAGATTTTTTCAAATCGAGCCTCGAACACATGACTTGCTCCAATCTCTACCAATGTTTTGCTAAAGATTGACTTCACCACTCCTTGAAGGTGTATGCTTAGTTAGCTAATTTTGCTGACATGTTGGCACACCAGTCTCAGGCTTTTTAGGAAACGTGATGGCTTTTGTCCGTATGAACTCCCGAATCTTGTCCTTTGGCTGAAAGCACTACTCAGTCGCATGTCCTCTGGTTCCTGAGTAGTATTCACAGAAAGCATTCGAAGAAGTTGTTTTACTCCCAGGCTTAAGTTTGTATGATGGAAGGGGTATCAGCATCCCCTACTTCAAATAACTCTGGTACAGCTCGATCATTGAGACCGGAAAGTCTAGTGGTTCCTTGTCATCGTTCTTGAAGTTTCTCCCAGTAGCACGAGGTAGATAACCTTGATGGTATTTGGTTTCTGGCATCAAGGTATGGTTAGGAATTTGAGGTGGATGGTTTTGGTTAGGCTGATATGAGGGCGTATGGTAAGCGGGTATTTGGTAGGCTTAAGGGTAGTATTGGATAGTACGATTGTGGTAAGGGGGAGGTACATTATGGTAGTAGCGAGGACGGCTTTGGGAATATGGCTGGTTCCGGGGGTAATATTGGTTTTGGCGATTTTGGGGAAGGTGGTTACGGTATTGGTTGTTTTGGTTTGGGTAGTTTTGGGGATAGGAAGCTTGGGGATAGTTCTGGTGATGGGTTTGCTGGGGGAAAACAATGACAACTACTTCATCTTCTATTTTTTTTGGTAGAGATAACCTCTTTGTCAGGTCGGGCGTCGCCCCTTCAATCTTTTCGTTCCTTATTCTTTTCTGTATAAGCTCAGCTTGCTTGATTGCATTGCTGAAAGAAACTATTGTTATGCTCAAGAGATCTCGATAGAAAAGTGGTGTCTGAATTGAATTGAATATCTTTAACTGAGCCTTCTCACTCAGCCTAGGGACAACTTTGGCAGCCTCTTCCCTCCAGTGGGTAGTGTACCTCAGAAAGCTTTCATTTTTTTTTTCTTCAGTATCTGGTAAAGGGTATTACGGTCTGCCGTGACATCCTTATTGTACACATACTGCTCACAGAAGGCCTCTACCAGATCCTCAAACATTTCAATCTGTGATAGGTCCTAGGTTATGTACCAGTTGAGAGTCGGTCATTTTAACGATCTCCAGAATATTTTTAGACAAAGGTCTTCATTCCGAGCATGGACTCCCACTTCTTCCTTGTAAATGCTGACATGCCACTCAGGGGGGCCCGTACCGTTATACTTCGTGAACTTTGGAATTACAAAGTTTCTTTGGTATACCACCTTGGGTAGTGCTGACAGTTCCTTGTACGTTGCTTTCCTGCATGGATTCTCCCTTTTTCAATTCTTCTATGGTTTTCTCCAATTCCTCTATATTCAAAACCCAAGCCGAAGGGGGTCCATTATCTTCTTCTCTGTTTTCAATTCTAGTAGCCAGGGCCGGTTGGTTACTATTTGGATCCATTGGTGGAGCAATGACCCTCTCTAGGTGAATGAGGATCTGCAGTATGATGGGGGCTGAGCCTTTTGGTGAATGAGATATGTCGGCGATCCATAGGCAAAAGAATAAGGGCCCATCTAGGGTCCATAGTAGACCAAGGCTGCAAAGTTCGGGCCAGCGTGGTTCAGATTCGACACTAAGTTCTCTGTCCCGACACTTGGGGGGTTTCTATTTGATGATTCAGTCATAGGATTTCCATTGGACGGAGGAGCAGGCACCTCATGAGGTCGACTAAGTTTGTTGATCCTATCTCTCAGCATGTCGATGGTTTCTTGCATACGAGCCATCTGGTCCGTATAGGGAGATTTGGCATTACTTTCTAATGTCATCCTGGAATGAGTCTGGGCCCGGCTGCAAGTAAAGACTGGACTTTGGATGGGGGAATCGGAATTGCTTTTTTAAGACCAATTTTCCTATCTCGTCCTATTCTTACAACAAGCCCATTTATTAGTCCACGTGGGTTTTAGGTAGTTTTAAAATCCATTTGCGTTCAAAGTTCTCAATTTCGATGACAACCGATCAAAGCAAATAATGATTTGTGAAAATTCTTTCGTTACTTAATCGGTATTAGAAACTTTGAACTCGTTTGGTTTTCAAGACTTCCTAAGACATCATCAATCCATCAAGTATCATACCCCCTTCCACGTCTAGTACTCATAGAATCCTGTAGGGATAATATGGATACAAGACGACCGTACTTGTGTCGGAGATTTTACAACAATATAAGAGCTCGAGATAAAAGAAAGAAAAAAGAAAACATCACAACTTATTTAAAAAAAATAGAAAGAAAAGATAACAAAATAAAATATAACATTCGGACATGGTATTGCTAGACTTATTTGGACATATTAGACTCGACCATCTAATTATCCCTAGTGGAGTCGCCAGCTAACGCGCCCCATTTTTTCAAAAAAGAAAAGCATATTAAATATTAAATAGGAAATTAAGGAGAGGGAAATTTTAAAGCGCCGGTTTTCTCAAAAAATATACTTAGGTCCTTTTAAAAATAAGGAGTCGCCACCTAGTATTGGGTTTAAATGGTGTGCTAGGTCACCGAATATTTTGAAAATAATTTAAAAGGCCTAAATAAAAAGTTGACTCCACAAAATACGGTCAAACCAAAGATTCATTTAAAGACTCGGGGGTCGGTTACGCTCGGGGAAGGTGTTAGGCACCCCAAGACGCCCGTCTGAAAATGGTACCCTATGTCCAACTAAGCCCAATTAGTTTAGTCCGAGTGTTTTATTTTATTTTGAAATCATTTCCTTCTTATAAAATCTTTTTGGTATTTTCACAAATAAGATGGGACAAGTTTTTTGGATTTTTAGGAATGTTCCCCCGGTATAACCTCTTATCGAATATTAAAGATTCGATAAGGATGGTCCGTGGGGGGTTTTATGTAAATTTTTTAGACTTTTTTTAATTTAAATTAGGCAAACTAAATAGATTAATGAGAGTAAAATATGAATACAAAAACTGACATCTATATGAATTTATTTTTTATGCAAAAGTGACTAAAAAAATTAAAGAATTTAATTTGAATGTGTCAATGCGAAATTATAAGAATAAAGGGAATTGAATATGGAAACACTACATGAATTAACGTGATTATGTGTGGTAATGATTTAATTATTTCATATAAAAAGTAAGTGGTGTGCGTGTCGTGACTAAATAAAAAAGGTAGCATGGAAAAAAAGAAAAAAATAATAAAAGTATAAGTGGTGAAAGTGTCCTAAATATGTCATTTAAATTATTCAAAAATAAATATGCTAAACGAATGAAAAACATTTAATCTAAGTTTGGCCGATTAATTTAAAGAAATCCTCATTTGAAATTTCCCCAAATTCTAAGGATATGAGAATTGAGGGAAGATTCGCACAATTTTGTTGGAATTAATCTTTCTGAAACTTAAACGAAATACTACAAAAAATTTAGCGAGGGAAGAGATTTCTGAAAACCATTTGTTTCTAAATTCCACTCGAGTCGAGGAATGGAAACGAGGTCACGAAAAACTCTCCCACGATTTATCGAATCATCGAATTCATCTTAAGGTTCGTAAGGGTTAATTCCTATAAATAAAAGATTTTATTATTTTTTTTGGATATTTTTTTTTTTTTGACAACAAGAATAAATCAATTAAATAAAAAAATACACAAAAATAAATAATGAAAATATCCTTCACCTAACGATTGGAGGTTAAGTTTAAGCACGAGAAACCCACCCCAACATTTTCATCGGACGACTTTATTTTTTTTGAGTTTTTCTTTATGAATTTGAAAACAAAATAAATAAAATAAAATAAAAATACAGAAAGTAAAAAAATACAGCGGTATGGTGTCTTCGTCTAAACGCTCAAAGGTTTAGATTAAGAATGGGGAACCTCATCTCGGCGTTTGTCATCGAGTCATCGGACAACAGTAAATTTAGCTTGCAGAAATTTAAATTGCGAAGAGAATAAAATAAACTGAAAGAATAATTAAAAATTAGAAAATATACCTATTCTAGGCCAAGAATCACAATACCTAAGTTTCTCTCTCTCATAGACAGCTTCCCAAAAGAACTTTGAAAATCACTCTTCTAAAGGGGGTGGCCCCCCCTCAATTTTTGAATGTCCCCGAAGGGTTTATCTCTGAATTTTTGTGTGTCTAAACTATGAGGAGAACAGTCTTATTTATAGGAAGGATGTAGAGTGAAAAATCCTAAAAACCCTATGAAACCCTAGTCTCAATTCGACGAGAAAAAGAAAACGAAACCTAAAAGGAAATGGAAAATGAAACTTAATCCCATTTTGATAATGAAACCTTTTATTTTCCATTTTTTTTAATTTTATTTTTTTATTTTTTTATTTTATCTTTCCTTTTTTTTTCTCTATTTTTTTATTTTTTTGAAAATAAAAATAAAATAAATTTTAAAATAAAGCATAAAATTTTGTAGGATGGTCAAAATGTCATGTCTACAGCTGCCCCTCTTTGTCATGCGAGTTCCACTTACTTGACAAATATAGGAGATCACGTCATTTTGAACGTCCCATTTTCTGATTTTTTTTTTTTAAAGTGCATTTTTCAATGACAGAACAAATAAAATGACTCATGACGATACTTATGACGAACAAATGTTTGTTTAAAGAGTTGTTTAGAGTGACAAACGAATAACTCATAACAATACTCATGACGAACAAGTGTCCATTTAGAGGATTGCTTAGAGTAATAAAAAGAAAAGACTCACGACAATACTTATGACGAACAAATGTTCGTTTAGAAAATCATTTAGGTTGCGTTTGGGTAAGAGATTTGTGAAATGAAGGGATTTTAAAATCCGTTCATTTCATAAATCCCTTGTTTAGATAATAGTTTGAGCCGAAGCATTTGAACGTGTAATTTCAACAAATTATGGGAACAAAATAGAACATAATAGAATTTATGGGAACAAAAACAGAAACTCACATACCAAACCCAAATCCAAGAACAAATTGAAGAACAAATTCAACCAAATCCAAGAACAAATTCAAGAAAAACACTAATCTGCAAACACAAGACGCCCTGATCGACCGACGTTCGATTTCGATTTTGAAGACGAAATTGTCATTCGAAATGGAGTCAAAACCCTAATCTGCAAACACAACCTTCACAAATCGAGTTCGATTTCGATTTCAAAGATGAAATCGTCATTCAAAATGGAGTCGAAACCCTAATCTGCTTCGATTTTGAAGACAAAATCGTTGTTCGATTTCGATTTCATAATCGTCGTTCAATTTCAATTTCGAAGATGAAATCAATCGATTGCAAAAATGACAACGAGTTTGGACGATGGCCAACCTCCGAAGCAGAAGACGATTAGCAAAGAAGACGAAGCAGAAGAAGGACACAGGCCAACGAAGTAGAAGACGACGCAGAAGAACATGAACGAATGAGAACAACACAGGCGAGAATGAAGGAGAACGACATAGGCGAATGAGAAGAGAGGGAAACGGTGATGGAAGGATTTCACAAATTCAACCTCTCCCAAAATCATTTCAAAATCCCTCCATTCACCCAAAAAAGGATTTCACAAATTCTTTCTCCTATTACCCAAACAAAGGATTTACCAAAAGTGGATTTCAAAATCCCCTAGCCAATTGAAATCCCTTCTACAAATCCTTCATCCAAACACAACCTTAGAGTAATGAAAAAAAGACTCATGATGGACAAATGTTCGTTTAGAGGATCATTTAGAGTAATGAAAAGAAGACCCATGATGAGCAAATGTTCATTTAGAGGATCGTTTAGAGTAGTAAAAGAATGACTTATGAGGAATAAGTGTTCGTTTAGATGATCATTTAGAGTAATGAAAGAAAGACTCGTGACGATACTCATGATGAACAAATGTTCATTTAGAAGATCGTTTAGAGTAATAAAAAATAGACTCGTGATGATACTCATGACGAACAAGTATCCATTTAGAGGATCGTTTAGAGTGATAGAAAATGGCTCAAACCCTAGACCTCTAGGCTGGGGGACAAAAGAAAGTCCAGAGGTATAAAATATACCCCAGCTTGTGGCTAGGCAAACATGAGAGAGCAAAGGTATAAAATATTCCCCAGCCTTTGGCTGGGGTTCACTCTCAGATGACTGAACCTTTACAGGTTTCCTACGTACCTTAACATTACACCGAGAATCCGGTTTAGCGTAGTTCAAAACCTTAGTTTGAAAAATTGTTACCTTTCATGACTTACAATTCCGTTTCCCCCTTTCGTTCATAATCGCTTTGGGTGATGATGCTTAGATCAGAGCGATATCGGCAAATTCTTCCATTTGAATTTAGAAGCTTCTCTTTTCAACTCAGGGCCCGACATGCCTCAGGGTGATTCAATGAGACCTTTTTTTTTTTTTTCTTCTTCTTCTTCATCATCATTTTTTTTACTTCCGAGATTTCGCTTTTCAACTTAGGAGAAGGCCCAATATGCCTCATCAAGGTCTCCTTGGCTTGCTCGATTGGATTCTTGTCTTTTCAAATTTTCAGGTACTTCGATTCTTGGGGTTCTAATACTCCTGCATGCTCTGTGTTTTCTCAAGTCCTGCAAAACTTATTTAGTCCAAAAAAATGGGCAAATGCCTCATCAAGCATTCGAAGAAGCTGCTTTACTCCTAGGCTTAAGTTCGTATGATAGATGGGGTGTCAGCATCCCCTGCTTTAAACAACCCCAGTACAGCTCGGTGATTGAGACCGAAAGGTCTAGTGGTTCCTTGTCATCGTTCTAGAAGTTTCCCCCAGTAGCACAAAGTAGATAACCTTGGTGGTATTTGGTTCCTGGCGTTAGGGTGTGGTTAGGAATTTGAGGTGGAGAGTTTTGGTTAGGTTGATATGAGGGTGTATAGTAAGCGGGTGTTTGGTAGGCTTGGGGAAAATATTGGGGAGTATGGTTTTGGTAAGGAAGAAGTACGTTCTGGTAATAGCGGGGACAACTTTGGAAATAGGATTGGTTCCGAGGGTAATGTTGGTTTTGGCGATTTTGATGGGGATAGGTGCTATATTGGTTGTTCTGGTTCGGGTAGTTTTGGGGAAAAGAAGCTTGGGGATAGTTCTAGTGATGGGTTTGCTGGGGAAAAACGATAATGGCTACTTCATCTTCTCTTTTCTTTGGTGGAGCTGACCTCTTTATCGGATCGAGCAAGGTCCCTTCAATCTTTTCACTTCTTATTCTCTCTTCTATCACCTTGGCTTATTTGATCGCATCACCGAAGGAAACCACTGCTATGCTTGATAGATCTCAATAGAATGGTGGCACCTTGATGACTTAAATATCTCTAATTGAGCCTCCTCGTTCAACCTGGGGATAACTTTTTCAGGCTCCTCCCTCCAGCGGGTAGTATACATTCAGAAGCTCTTATCTTTCTTTTTTAGTATCTGGTAGAGGGTATTACGGTCCAGCGCGACATCCTTATTTTACACATACTGCTCACAGAAGGCCTCTACCAGATCCTCGAATGTTTTAATCTGTGTTAGGTCCAGGGTTTGCACCAGTTGGGAGTTAGTCATTTCAACGATCTCCGGAACATTTTTTGACAAAGGTCTTCATTCTGAGCATGGACTCCCAATTTTCTCTTATAGATGCTGACATGCCATTTTGGGGGACCAGTACTGTCATCCTTCGTGAACTTTGCAACTACGAAGTTTTCTGGATATACCACCCGGGGTGGTGCTGACTGTTCCCTGTACGCCGTTTTTCTAGACGGCTTCTCCTTTTTTAATTCTTCTATGGTTTTTTCTAACTCCTCCATTTTCAGAACCGAGGTCGGAGGGGGTCTATTATCTTCTTTTTTATTTTCAGTTTCAGTGGCCGGCGCTGGTTAGTTACCATTTGGATCGTTCGGTGGAGCAATAACCCTCTCTGGGTGAATGAGGATCTGTGGTACGGTAGGGGCCGAGCCTTCTGGTGTGGCCTTATAGACATTCTCTTGGAGGAGATATCGCAGCTCTTCATAGGCGAAAAGATGAGGGCGCATCCAGGGTCCACAATAGACCGGTACCGCAAAGTTTGGGCCGGTGTGGTTTGGATTCGGCACTGCGTTCTCCATCCCAATACTTGGAGGGTTTCTATATGGTGATTCAATCACAAAAGTTCCACTGGACGGTGGAACAGGAGCTTCCTAGGGTCGTCTAAGTTCATGGATCATTTCTCTCAGTATGTCGATGGTTTCTTGCATACGAGCCATCTAGGTTGTACAAGGAGATTCAGGATTACCTTCTGATGTCATCCTAGAATGATTTTGGACCCGGCTGCGAGTAAACACTGGACTTCAGATGGGGGGAACCGAAATTGCTTTTTTGGGACCAATTTTCTTGTCTCGTCCTGTTCTTACAACAAGCCTATTTATTAGTCCACGTGGGTCTTAGGTAGTCATAAAATCCATTCGAGTTTGAAGTTCTCAATGCCGATAATGACCGATCAAAACAGATATTGATTTGTGAAAATTCTTTCGTTACTTAATCAGTATTGGAAACTTTGAACTCGTTTGGTTTTCAAGACTTCCTAAGACATCATCAATCCAACAACTATAAAACCCCCTTCCACGTCTCGTACTCATAGAATCCTGTGGGGATAATATGGATACAAGATGATTGTACTTGTGTCGGGGGTTTTACAACAATATAAGAGCCCGAGATAAAAGAAAGAAAAGAGAAAACATTACAACTTATTTACAAAAATAGAAGGAAAAGATAAAAAAAATATATATATATATAACATTCGGACATGGTATAGCTGGACTTATTTGGATATATTAGGCTCGACCTTCTAATTATCCCTAGTTGAGTCGCCAGTTGACGCGCCCCAATTTTTCAAAAAGGAAAGAATATTAAATAATAATTAGGCTTAAGGGGAGGGGTTTTTAAAGTGCCGATTTTCAAAAAATACTTAGGCCATTTAAGAAAAAAAAAAAGGCATCGATACCTAGTATTAGATTCAAATGGTTTCCTAGATCACTGAATTTTTAGAAAATAATTTAAAAGGTCTAAGTAAAAATTGACTACAAAAAAACACGGTCAAACCAAAGATTCATTTAAAGGCTCGTGGGTCGATTATGCTCGGGAAAGGTGTTAGGCACTCCAAGACGCCGGTTCGAAAATGGTATCTTTTGTCCAATGAAGTCTAATTAGTTTAGTCTGAGTGTTTATTTTATTTTGAAATCATTTCCTTCTTATAAAATCTTTTTGGTATTTTCACGAATAAGGTGGGACAAGTTTTTGGATTTTTTGGAATGTTTCCCCGGTATAACCTCTTATTGAATATTATGGATTCGACAAGGATGGTCCCCAGGGGGTTTTATGTATGCTTCCGAGAGACTTCTTTAATTTAAATAGACAAACTAAAATAGATGAATAAGAGTGAAAATATGAATACAAAACTAACATCTAAATGAATTTTATTTATTTTTATACAAAATAAAGAACTAAAATATTTAATTTAAATATGTCAATGCAAACTGATATGAAGACAATAATTAAATAGGGAACATTACGTGAACTAACGTGATTATGCATGACAATGATTTAATTAAAAAAAAATAAGTGGTGCACATGTTGTGACTAGATGTGAAAAAATAACATGGATTCGTGAAAAATAAATAAATATATAAAAAATTAAAAATATAAATAACAACTATATGTATGAAAAATGTAAGTGATGAAAGTGTCCTAAACATACCGTCTAAATAATATAAGAAATAGACATACAAAAAAATGTTTATTCTAAGTTTTCCCGATTAATTTAAAGAAATCGTGATTTCAAATTTTCTCAAATTCTATGGATTTGAGAATCGAGGGAAGTTCGCGAAAACAATTTTGTTGAAATTAATCTTTCCAAAACTTAAGCGAAATCCCACGAAAAGATTTAGCGAGGGAAAAGATTTCCTAAAATGAAATATTTTTAAATTACACTCAAGCCGGAGAATGGAAATGAGGTTATGGAAAACTCTCCCACGATTTATCGAATTGTCGGATCCACCTTAAGTTTCGTAAGGATTAATTTCTACAAATTAAAATTTTATTATTATTATTTTATTTTATTTTTGTATTTTTTATTTTTTAGGGTTTTGATGACAAGAATAAAAATAAAATAAATAAAAAATACTGAAAAATAAATAATGAAAAACATCATTCACCTAACTCTTGGAGATTAAGTTCAAGCACGAGAAACCCACCCCGACGTTTTCATGGGATCATTAGACGATTTATTTATTTTTTCTTTATGAATTTGTAAACAAAATAAATAATAAAAAAAATGCAGAAAAAAAAAAAATACAGGGAGATGATGTCCTCGTCCAAACGCTTAAATGTTCATATTGAGAATGGGGAACCTCATCCCGGCGTTTTTCATCGAGTCATCGGACTACTAAAATGAATAAAGTTTGCAAGAATTTAAACTATGGATATATTTAAATAAATTAAAAAATAAAATAAAAACATACCTGTTCTAGGCCAAGAATCTAGATACTCGGGCTTTTTCTTTCTAGTAGACGGCTTTCCGAAAAGGTGTTTGTGAATTACTCTTCTAAGGGATGGCTTATCTCAATTTTTGAATGTCCCCGAAGGGTTTCTGTCTCAATTTTTATGTGTCTAAACTATAAGGAGGAAGGTCTTATTTATAGGAAGGATATGGAGTGAAAAATCCTAGAAACCCTAGGAAACCTTAGTCCTAATTTGATGAGGAAAAATAAAGAAAACCTAAAAGGAAAGGGAAAAGGAAACCTAATCCCATTTTGACAAGGAAACCTTTTCTTTTCCATTTCTTTTTTCAGTTTTATTTATTTTTTCTTTGTTTCTTTTATCTTTCTTTTTTTACTTTTATTTTTCTTTTTTCTCGATTTTATTTTTTTGAAAATAAAAATAAAATAAATTTTAAAATATAGCATAAATTTTTTACGGGACGATCAAAATCACGTGTCTACAGTTATCTCTCTTTATCATGCGAGTTCTACTTGCTTAACAAAGATAGGAGATCACGTTATTTTGAACGTCCTATTTTCTAAAAAAAAAATTCAAAGTGCATTTTTCAACAACAGAACAAATAAAAATAAAATAACTCACGACGATACTCATAACGAATGAGTGTCCGTTTACATGATCGTTTAGAGTAATAAAAAAATGACTCATGACGATAATCATGACGAATAACTATCTGTTTAGAGGATCATTTAGAGTAATAAAAGAATGACTCATGACGATACTCATGACGAACAAATGTCCGTTTAGAGGATCGTTTAGATTAATGAAAAAAGACACATGACGATACTTATGAGAAACAAGTGTCTATTTAGAGGATCGTTTAGAGTAATAAAAGAACAACTCAAGACGATACACATAACGAACAAATATCCATTTAGAGGATCATTTAGAGTAACAAAAAAATACTCATGACGATCAAGTGTCCGTTTAGAGGATCATTTAAAGTAACAAAAAAAGACTCATGACGATACTCATGATGAACAAATGTTCGTTTAGAGGATCGTTTAGAGAGATGAAAAAATAAAAGACTCATGAAGATACTCATGATGAACAAGTATCCGTTTAGAGGATCATTTAGAGTAATGAAAAAAGAGACCCATGACGAACCAGTGTCCGTTTAGAGAATCGTTTAAAGTAATGAAAGAATGACTCATGACAAACAAATATCCGTTTAGAAAATCATTTAGAGTAATAAAAGAATGACTCAAACCCTAGCCCTCTTGGCTGGGGACAAAAGAAAGTCTAAAAATATCAAATATGCCCCAACTTGTGGCTAGGCAAAAATGAGAGAGCAAAGATATAAAATGTTCCCTCGCCTCAAATGACCGAACCTGTATAGGTTGCTTACGTACCTTAATATTACGCCGAGGATCACGTTTAGCGTAGTTCACTGGGCACCCTTTTCAGGGCAAAAAGCATACATGGATGCTCATTTAGAGCTTCTAAATTTTCAGCAATAAGAGTCTCTAATTTGAGTTGGGAAGAAGGTATGATAGGGAAATCCATGCTTCCAGTCCTTTTGAGATATCTGTAAAATAACACTTTCAAAACAAAACTTTAGTCTGAAAAATTGTTAGCTTTGATGACTTACAATTCCGTTAACCCCTTTCGGCCGTAATCGCTTTGGGTGATCGTGCTTGGATCGGAGCAATATCGAGATATTCTTCCGTTTGAATTTAGAAGCTTCATTTTCCAACTCAGGGCACGGCATGTCATGGGGTGATTCGATGAGACTTTTTTTAATCTTTTTTTGTTTTTCTTTTTTAATTTCCTAGATTTCGCTTTTCAACTCAGGGGAGGGCCCAACATACCTCATAAAGGTCTCCTTAACTTATTCGACTGGATTTTTGTCTTTTCAAATTTCTACGTGCTTCGATGCTTGGGGTTCAAATACTCCTACATGCTCTATGCTTTCTCAAATCCGACAAAACTGATTTAGTCCAAAAAAATGGTAAAATGTCGAAAAATTACTAAAATAAGTACCTTTAATGCCTGATATGATTTTCAGTGAAATCTTGAGTCGGATTGTAGATTAATATGGTTCTGATATATTTCCAAACCACGACCAATGTTTCTTTTCACAAATTCAGATTACATTTAAATCCATCAAGTTCTGATCCTGAAAAACGTTGTTTGTCTACCAAATTAAGTTGAGGCGTGTTGATTCCAAGATTTTGATGAACAATTAAGTATTGATGTTTTGGTGGAACTAATGTTTGATCAAGTGTTTCAGTGATTTAAAGTTCCTATAATGAAGATATCAAGATAATGAATAAGTATTAAGAGATTGAAGAAATTAGGGAAAACAACCCAGGTTAATATTAACTCTTAATATCCCATTTAGGAACACACACATAGCACAAAATGAATCTTATCTTTTATGTGTGTTTTTGTTAAGTATATTTATTTGCTCCTATGTGAATTAAAAAGAAATATTTTTGAATAACTAAAATGGAATATAAGAATATTAGTGGAGCTTATTTAAATATAAAAATGGATAAAGGGGCAAAATCGTAAAAGAAAGTAGGTTAAAAACGAGTTTAGAGAAGTGATTCAAAAGGAGGCAGTCGACTGAGAAGTCGACCGGAGAAGGAAGATGAAACATCCTAAATTGAAGAGTCGACCGACCGGTCGAGCTGTGAAAACATATGAACTCTCTGAATCTACGAGTCGACCAAGCGGTCGACTAGTGAAAACATGACTAACTCTCTGAATCTGTGAGTTGACCTATGCTCGTCGCGACAATGGTTTGGCTACAAGCTGAGTTGGAAAATCGACTGGGTAGTCGACCATATGTGTTGGTTCAGGAAATTGTTTCATCTGTTTTTAAATCCAAAAGTAGCCATTTTTTGTTAGGATTTGAGAGAGATTTCAGGGATATTCTTACTGTTCAAGATATGGTTCATATACTAATTAAATCCTTTCAATGTGGTTCATAAAATGTTAATGTTTCTCAATTTGGTACTTAAAATGGATTCTATACTTATTTATTTTGATTGAGAAATACTTTGGGGATTTAATTGAGAGTTTTAAAAGTTGTTATTCAGTGAAATTGAACCTAAATGAAGTTTTTATGTTATAAAGAGTCTATAAGAGTATTTTATTGTCATGACACTTGTAAACTAGCCATTAGGAGGCTGATTACATGTGCCTTTATATAGACCTACTAAGAAAAGCTAATCATTTTGAGAGAAAATCAGTTTATATCATTTTGAGAGAGAATTTATAAGAGTTATCATTCTACGATACTGTGAGTTATTCTAAGAGTGATTCTGATAATCAACTGCGATATATTCTTGGTGATACCAGATTTGAAGCTATACTGCTCTAATCATTATTTCTGTGGATTCCGGATGAGAGCTTTCCATATTATTTATTGTTTATTATTTAATTTTGGAAATTGATCTTAGAAATTGTTTTTGATTTTTTAAAAAAATATTCTTTCAAACAATTTCTTGAATTTGATTACGTGCTCCAATTTGCTACCCATATTCACGTTAAAATCATATTTCTGTATCTCACGTATTTCTATCCCTAGTTGGGATATTAATTGAGTTTTTATTTAACTGGGGTGGTAGAAGCTCCGAGTGAGATTTACTTATCAATTTTTGTATTGGTGAGTTGTGACGGATTAAATATCATTAGGGATATTTAAGCAATGGTAGCAAGGTTTTATTCTCTTCTTGTAAAGAGATTGAGGTAGTGATTCTTCCTGCATGAGAATTGCATTTTTTTTTGTGATTCTGTAACGGTTCAATCCTTACCAGGTAAAAGGATATTTGGAGTATTTTGGTGAGATTTGGATTCTTGAGCCTTAGTGTTAAAACGAATTAGGTTATTATTTAGCTTGTAAAAAGTAGAGGTTCTTCCTTAACCTGAGAAAAGAAAATTGTAAAGGTTGATTTTGAACCTGTAAAAGAATCGGTGTGCGGGTTTGGTTCCTACGTTTAAAGGAATCTTGATTTTAGTGAGTGCAACATCCGTGGAGCTCGGGGGGACTGGATTAGCCAAGAGTAACTTGGTGAACCAGTATAAATCTTTGGTGTACTATTTTCTTAATTTATTTATTTTTGTTGTTTGGGTGTGCACTTAGATTTATTTTAATTTCGCTGTAATATAAAGATAATAATTAATTTAGGCATAAAATTAATTATTTGATTTATTCAAGTATATTCTGATAATATTTTTTAATTACCCAATTCACCCCCCTCTTAGGTATCAATTGGCATCAGAGCTGGTTTAGCTCGAATCTATTTTGCTAACAAAGATCACATGGCACACATAGTAGGCACACTAGGTGACGGGCTGTCTATGCACCGACCACCATTGTTTGCAGGTGAAAGTTACTCATTTTGGAAAGACAAGATGATAGCCTTTCTTTAGGTTACAAATTATGACGTGTGGCTAACAATCGAGGATGATCAATTTATTCCAATGGAAAACGGAGTTGAGAAGAAGAAGGAACAACTCACTGCTTCTGATAAGCAGAAACTCTCTATTAATTCTCAAGCTATCAATATTCTCTTTTGTTCTTTAGATACTAATGAGTATTCTAGAGTTTTAGGTTGTAAATCCGCAAAAGAGATGTGGGATAAGCTACAAGTTACCCATTAGGGACAAGTCAAGTAAAGCAATCAAAGATCAATGCACTCATGAGAAAATTTGAGCTATTCAAGATGGATGAGAATGAATCAATTCATGAGATGTACACTCGCTTCAACAACATATGCAACAGTATGAACCAACTCAGAAAGTCATTCTCCATAGAGGATAGAGTACGAAAAGTCCTAAAGTTCTTAACAAAAATATGGGAGTCAAAGGTGACGGTAATCGAGGAAGCCAATGATCTTGGCAAATACGACATCGATGATCTAATTGGTAATTTGATGACTCATGAATCGGCGATCAAAGGCTACGAGGATGATATCGAAAATAGCAAGACGAAATCCTTGGCACTAAAAGTTCAAAAAATTAAAGAAGTGGATGACAATGATGATGAAAGCCTTGATAGTGAGCAAGAGAAGAATGTATCACTTCTCACAAATAATTTTAGAAGAATGACTCGGCGCACATTCCAGGGGAAAAGAAATCTCAACATGTCCAAAGTGGAATGCTATAACTATCGCAAAACCGGTCATTTTCAAAATGATTGCCCCGAACCGAAGAAAGATAAAGAAAATGAGAAGAAGAAGAAGAAGAAGAAGAAGAAGAAGAAGAAGAAGAAGAAAGCAAATAAGAGTAAGAAGAAATCAATGAAGGCTACTTGGGATGATACTAATTCGAGTAGCTCGGAAGAATCAAATAGTGAGGACTCGTCCATGCTTGCATTAATGGCCACTGGTGGTGAGGTAATCGATTTTTCAAGTTCATGTCCTTTAAATTTTGATGAATTATTTGATGTTTATCAAGAACTCTCACATGATTATAAAAATCAGTGTTCTAAAATAAATGCCCTTCAAAGTACAATTAACACATTAAACAAGCAAGTGGTGGATTATGAATTTGAAAATAATGGGTTGAAATCTAAATTGATGGATTTGCAATCAATTGTTCTCAAATTTATCGAAGGTGAAAACAATTTGAAAATGCTTTTGGGAAGTTCACGTAGAGTTTTTGATAAGGCCGATGTTAGATTTGAGAAAAATCTTAAACAAAAACGCTTTCATAAATTCTTTTCTGAAACCAAAGATCTTGTTAGATGTTTTAAATGTAATATTGTGGGGCATACTATTCGTAGATGTTTTGCAAAACTATCTAACTATAGACAAGTTTGGGTTCCCAAAGGAACAAAAATTGTCCCCACTCAAGATCGGACTCATGTAGGCGGGTACCACTTAAGAACTATTTGAGGTGCTCTTTACAGGTTATTCTAAAAGCATCAATAAGTAAGGACAAATGGTTCCTGGATAGTAGTTGTTCTCGACACATGACGGAAGATAAAGGGAAATTTACATCTTTGACACCTAAAGATGGAGGTCATGTGACTTTCGGAGACAACGCAAAGGGTAAAATTATCGGTATAGGTAATATCGGTAATGGTACTACTTTGATTAAAGATGTGTTACTAGTTGATGGACTTAAACATAATTTGCTTAGTATTAGTTAACTATCTGACAAGGGATACAATGTTATATTTGATCATGATAGATACATCATTAAGAATAGTTATGATAGTAGTATTTTTCTAGTTGCATCACGTTTTGAGAATGTTTATACTTGCTCTTTTGATGATTTTAATTCTCAAAATCTATCTTGTTTGAATGCTTTATCTGAGAATAGTTGGTTATGGCATAGAAGACTTGAGCATGCTAGTATGGAGTTAATTTCTAACTTATCTAAGAAGAGTCTTGTACGTGGCCTACCTGATTTGAAATATGTGAAGGATAAAGTATATGATGCATGTCAATTAGGCAAGCAAGTTAGATCATCATTTAAGAAAAAGATGCACATGTCCACGTCTAGATGTCTTGAATTATTGCATTTTGATTTATTTGGGCCTAACTCTGTTGCTAGTCTTAGTGGTAAGTTCTATGTATTTGTTATAGTTGATGATTATTCTAGACTTACCTGTGTATACTTTCTTGCTAAGAAAAGCGAAGTTGCTTCCGTTCTTGCTAAATTTTGTAAACGTGTTCAAAATGAGAAACAATGTTCTATTATTAACATTCGTAGTGACAGAGGAAGAGAATTTAAGAATGATGAAGTGATAAGCTATTGTGATAAGCATAGTTATGCTCACAACTTTTCTGCACCAATATCACCGCAACAAAATGGTATAGTAGAAAGGAAGAATAGAACGCTTCAAGAGATGGCCAGAACAATGCTAAATGAAAATCATTTACCAACCTACTTCTGGGCCGAGTCAGTAAGTACTGCTTGTCACGTGGTAAACCGGGTATCAATTCGTAGAGGGTTTAACAAAGCCCCATATGAAATCTGGAATGGTAAGACTCCTAATATTTCATATTTTAAAGTCTTTGGATGCAAATGTTTCATTTTGAATGACAAGGATAATCTTGGTAAATTTGATGCTAAATCCGATTATGGGATTTTCCTTGGATATGCTACTAACAGTAAAGCTTATAGAGTTTATAATAAACGTACTTTAGTAGTAGAAGAAACTATGCATGTTGTTTTTTAGGAAGCTGATCCATACTTGTCGAGAAAGGTTTTGGATGATGATGATGCAGGTATCTCAAATAACCAAAACCAAGGTAATGATGCACCAAAGGAGTCTCAACAAGAGGAGGAACCTAAGGAGAAGGATTCAATTTTACCAAGAGCTATAAAGAAAGTACCAGGGCATTCAATTAAAGAAATCATCGGTAATTTTGAAAAATATGTAAGTACTCGATCTTCTCTTAAAGATATAATTAATCTTGCTTTCTTATCTCAAATTGAGCCTAAAAATATAAATGAGGCGTGAATTGATGAATCTTAGATTTTTGCAATGCAAGATGAATTAGTTCAATTTGAGCAGAACAGAGTATGGTGTCTTGTTCTAAGACCGGATTTTCATCCAGTTATTGGTACTAAATAGGTATTTAGAAACAAAAAAGATGAATCTGGTATGGTAATTATAAATAAAGCAAGATTAGTAGCATAGGGATATAATCAAGAGAAAGGAATTGATTATGATGAAACTTATGCTCTTGTTGCTAGACTAGAAGCAATTAGAATGCTACTCACCTTTGCATGTTCACGTAATTTTAATCTATATCAAAGGGATGTAAAGAGTACATTTCTGAATGACTTTCTAGCTGAAGAAGTTTATGTGGAACAACCCCCGGAATTCGAAAGTGACAAATTTCCCGATCATGCATTTAAACTTCGTAAGGCTTTGTACGGGCTCAAACAAACTCCGATAGCTTGGTATGAGAGACTTAGCTAATATTTGATCGAAAATAGTTTTCAAGGGGGTATTTGTGATATAACACTATTTGTAAAGAAAACTGATTTTGATATCCTATTAGTACAAGTATATGTTGATGATATCATTTTTGGATCTACTAATGAAGATCTTTGCCAAGAGTTTGCTAAGATAATGCATGTTGAATTTGAAATGAGTATGATGGGAGAGCCAAATTTCTTTCTTGGATTGCAAATTAAGCAAACCAAAGAAGGGATATTTATAAACCAATCTAAATACACCAAGGAGCTATTAAAGAAATATGGCTTGGAAGGAGCTAAAGAGTACAAAACTCCCCTGGCAACGGCTACAAAAATTAAAAAAGACGATACGAGCAAAAGCGTTAATGAAAAGATGTATCGAGGTATGATTAGTAGCTTGTTGTGTTTAACTGCTAGTAGACCTGACATTATGTATAGTGTTTGTCTTTGTGCTAGATTTCAGTCTTGTCCTAAAGAATCGTACTTGACTGCGGTTAAGCAATTTTTTCGTTATTTAAAGGGGACGATTGACCTAGGATTATGGTATCCTAAGGGGAGTGATTTTAAATTGGTAAGTTACTCCGACGCTGACTTTGCCGGTTGTAAAGTTGAGCAAAAAAGCACAAGCAGATCATGTCATTTATTAGGACATGCTTTGATTTCTTGGTCAAGCAAGAAACAGATTTCGATAGCCTTGTCTACTACTGAGACTGAATACATGGCAGCTGGTAACTGTTGTGCTCAAAGTTTATATATTAAGCAATAGTTAAATGATTTTGGAATTTGTATGGAGGAGGTCTCGACCTTTTGTGATAATAAAAGTGCTATATGTCTAAGTAAGAATCCTACACAGAACTCACGAACTAAACACATAGAGATTAGACATCACTTTATTTGTAATCACATTCAGAAAAAATGATATTATTATTGAGTGTATTGATACCTCCGACCAGCTTGCTGATGTTTTTACCAAACCACTAGCGGAAGATCAGTTTGTGAAAATCATTCACGGTTTAGGTATGTTTAGGCATAATGATGTTTGCCTAGAGTAAGTTACATGTTTGTTGTTTTCTCCTTCCTACCTAAATTTGTTTTTGAAGATGACAAAGGGGGTGAAATGAGTGATGTTTTATTTAGGGGGAGTATTCTAAAACTGCGTTTTAATAAAAAGGGAGAAATTTAAAAATTGTGCTTTATTAAGTATTTTTTAAATTGTGCATTATTGAAATATTCATTGTGACGCTTTAACGAGTTAAAGAACTCGTCCTTGGATTCAGGGGGAGTGTGGTTATATTATATTTTAAAGAAAATATCAAAGTTAATTGTCATCATAAAAAATGGAGAGATTGTTGATTCCAAGATTTTGATGAACAATTAAATATTGATGTTTTGGTGCAACTAATGTTTGATCAAGTATTTCAGTGATTTAAAGTTCCTGTAATAAAGATATCAACATGATGAAGAATTATTAAGAGTTTGAAGAAATTAGGGAAAACAACCCAGGTAAATATTAACTCTTAATATCCCATTTAGAAACACACACATAACACAAAATAAATCTTATCTTTTATATATGTTTTTGCGAAGTATATTTATTTGCTCTTATGTGAATTAAAAAGAAATATTTTTGAATGACTAAAATGGAATATAAGAATATTAGTGGAGCTTATTTAAATGGAAAAATGGGTAAAATCGTAAAAGAAAGTAGGTTAAAAACAAGATCAGAGAAGTGATTCAGAAGGAGGCAGTCGACTGAGAAATCGACCGGCGAAAGAAGATGAAACATCCTGAATTGAAGAGTCGACCGACCAGTCGACCTGTGAAAACATCTGAACTCTCTGAATCAGCGAGTAGACCGAGTGGTCAACCGGTGAAAGCATGACTAACTCTCTGAATCTGTGAGTCGACCGAGTAGTCGACCTATGCTCGTTGTGGCGATGGTTTCGCTGCAAGCTGAGTTGGGAAGTCGACTAGTATGTGCTAGTTCAGGATATTGTTTGATCCATTTTTAAATCCAAAAGTAGCCATTTTTTGTTAGGATTTGAGAGAGATTTCGGGCATATTCTTACTATTTAATATATGGTTTATATACTAATTAAATCCTTCCAATATGGTTAATTAAATGTTAATGTTTTTCAATTTGGTACTTAAAATGAATTCTACACTTATTTATTTTGATTGAGAAATACTTTAGGGATTTGATTGAGAGTTTTAAAAGTTGTTATTAAGTGAAATTGAACCTAAATGAAGTCCTTATGTTATAAGGGGTCGATAAGAGTATTTTATTGTCATGACACTTGTAAACTGGCCGTTAGGAGGCTGATTACAGGTGCCTTTATATAGACCTACGAATTTTCTAAGAAAAGCTAATCATTCTGAGAGAAAATTAGTTTATATCATTTTGAGAGATTTTATAAAAGTTATCATTCTACGATACTGTGAGCTATTGTAAGAGTGATTCTGATAATCAACTGCGATCTATTCTTACTGATACTGGATTTGAAGCTATACTGTTCTAATCATTATTTATGTGGATTTCAGGTGAGATATTTCCATATTATTTATTGTTTATTATTTTATTTTGAAAATTGATCTTAGAAATTGTTTTTGATTTTTGAAGAAAATACTCTTTCAAACAATTTCTTGAATTTGATTACGTGCTCCAATTTGCTACCCATATTCATGTTAAAATCATATTTCTGTATCTCACATATTTCTATCACTAGTTGGGATATTAATTGAGTTTTTATTTGACTGGGGTGGTAGAAGCTCTGAGTGAGATTTACTTATCAATTTTTGTATTGGTGAGTTGTGATGGATTAAATATCATTGGGGATATTTAATTAAAGGTAGAAGGGTTTTAGTCTCTTCTTGTAAAGAGATTGAGATAGTTATTCTTCCTGGAAAAGAATTGTGTTTTTTTTTTGTGATTTTGTAATGGTTCAATCCTTACTAGGTAAAAGGATATTTGGAGTGTTTTGGTGAGGTTTTGATTCTTGAGCCTTAGTGTTAAAAAGAATTAGGTTATTCCTTAGCCTATAAAAAGTAGAGGTTCTTCCTTAGCCTAAGAAAAGAAAATTGTAAAGGTTGATTCTGAGCCTGTAAAAGAATTGGTGTGCGGGTTTGGTTCCTACGTTTAAAGGAATCTTGATTTAGTGGGTACGACCTCCGTGGAGCTCGGGAGACTGGATTAGCCAAGAGTAGCTCGGTGAACCAATATAAATCTTTGGTGTATTGCTTTCTTAATTTGTTTATTTTTGTTGTTTGGGTGTGCACTTAGATTTATTTTAATTCCGTTGTGATATAAAGATAATAACGAATTTAAGCATAAAATTAATTATTTAATTTATTCAAGTATATTCTGATAATATTTTTTAATTACCCAATTCACCCCCGCCCCCCCCTCCCCCCCCCCCCGCCCCCCTCTCTTGGGTATTCTATTGGGCCAACAACGCGAAAACCTTGAACATATAAAACTATCTTCTTTCTTTCCTCTTCTAATCTCTTCCATATTTGCACCAACGCTTCTTTCTCAGTTACTCCACATTTTTATTTTTTATTTTTTTAAAAATAGATGATCAAACTTACAATGGTTCGAGAGCAGTCGAGATTAAAAATGAACTTGATCTTCTTTGCGAATTGAGATCTTCTTGCAACATTTGAGCTTATTCATTGGGATCATTGACCTAAAATGATTGTCTTCTGGTAGTGCATAAAATACACCGCTACTTACTCTCGCAAGTATACGAGGTCTAAGTTTTAATATTATAGGTCTTTGAAGATAGGATATCGTTCCCACAGAGAAAAGTGTGAATAATTGAATACCGCAATTTACGTAGTCTCATGTTATCCTGATGATTAAAGAAATGATTTAAAATTAAACTAAGATAAACTACAATTAGTGGGTTAATCCTAACTAAGTTGATTAACTAGGTATTGATTTCGTTCACTTAATACATGTTTGATTTCGTTTAGTTAACAACAACGGAGTTTAGGTATCCGACAATATCGGTGCGTAAACTCTTCCGCCACCTCTTCCAAGTGTAAGACAGGGGAATACGCAACTTTGTGTCAACGAAGAGGTCCCCTTCAATGTCTTAACGACTCTAGGCCATGTGAGTCTTAACCTAACGTCATCGATTGCACACTAACTACGTCATCCCGGGTCGTTAGATCATAACGATGTGTTTACCCTAATCCGAATCCAGGGTTACCTCTTCCGAGTGTCAAACCCTAGATTCTCAAATCCAACCCTAATACCATTACAAGCATACTAAGATCGTCATCAAATTATAAACACAATCGGATTTAAAAGCAACAACCGTTAAAGAAATATATATTAAACCAAACAAGTATTTACATGAATTATATCTAACCCTAACTAATCTCTAATTAAACTAACATGTTCTTAGCCATTACAATATTAAATCAAGAGGATATCATCAACATTAATAATAAACATTAAGTACAAAGATGGGAACAATGGAATAAAAATCAAATCTCAAAGTAAAGTAGTCCACTTTCGCCAAAGAATAATCCTCCCGAGCTTCCTCTTCTCCATTGATGAACTTTCTTTTCTAGCTCTTCAAGAATTGGCCAAGAACACTTCCTAAAACTAATCTAATCTACTTCCTAAATTATCTAATCCTGACTAAGGTGGGAGGAGCTCTCAAAACATGATTTGTGTGTCTTTACAATTGGGAGAGAAAGGGGTTAAAAAGTAGGGTTTGGGAAATATCTTCAAAATATCTAAAAATAGATATTTCTACGCAGAGTGTCACCACCTAGGCGGTGGTTGAGTCGGTTAAGCTTCTGTTGGATCTTCGCCTAGGCGGTGGTTTCTCCGCCTAGGCGGTGGCTACTGACACAACATTCTGACGTTTTCTTGCCGTGGCGGTGGTTTTCTCGCCTAGGCGGTGGTTCAGCACTTTAGCACTCCAACATTCTAACATTTTCTTGCCTAGGCGGTGGTTTTCTCGCCTAGGCAATGATTCAGCACTTCAGCACTCCAACTTTTTGCCTCTTTTTCGCCTAGGCGGTGGTCTTCATGCACTGAAACCCAGCTCTTCACGTTTTGTTCACCGTTTCTCCACCGTTTTCGCTTGTTTATCGCTCGTTAACGTCCCTTCACCTGTTTTACATGAAAACAAGCTAAAATGCAATTAAATATAACTAATACGCTTGAAAACTAATAAATTCGGTTTCGAAATAGATAGGTATTTTACACCCATCATCTTCCCTTCTCGCCATTGGGGTCTAACAGCGGGCGAACCAGGATGTTTACACTCGATTTTATGAAATCACTAAAGAACCACCGGAGACGGCTTGATCAACTTACGATGATATATCAAGGAATCTTTAGGGAAATGGAAGCCAATCTAGACCTTCGAATCCTTCGGTACTCTGGAATTGCTGTCGAATTTGGTCAGGGGGCTTTTAGATCTCACCCTCATTTGGCTTAACAGTACCTTTCTTTGTTGCTATTCTCATTGGATCATGGTCTAACTCTGTATTGAAACTATATACTTGCACCATCGTTTAGTCACATCACATACAACATATGCAGGCAATTTTGGGTACCTGAAAGAGTAATATTTAAACATTATACCACAGTTTTGGATAAAACAGTATTGCATTTATTGAAATTTAAAATCCGTTATAGAGAAAATCTTTTTTCATCCAAAAAGACCAACGGGATGGAAATGTGAGTACGTTAAGATGTCCCAATTTTATCAAAACACCTATCAGATTGAAAGTAAACAAGAACCCCAGTTTTGCAGCCTTTAAATTTTTTTTAATCGAGCCTCAAACACATGACTCGCTCCCATCTCTGCCAATGTTTTGCTAAAGATTGACTTTACCACTCCTTGAAAGTGCATACTTAAGTAGCGGATTCTGCTGACAGTTTGGCACACCAATGTCAGGCTTTTCAGAAAACATGATGGATCTTGTCCGTTTGAACTCTCGGATCTTGTCCTTTAGCTGAAAGCACTACTCGGTCACATGTCATCTGGTTCCCGAGTGGTATTCACAGAAAGCATTCGAAGAAGTTGTTTTACTTCCAGGCTTAAGTTTGTATGATAGAAGGGATGTCAGCTTTCCCTACTTTAAATAACTCTGGTACATATCGATGATTGAGACCGAAAAGTCTAGTGGTTCCTTATCATTGTTCTGGAAGTTTTCCCCAGTAGCACGAGGTAGACAACCTTGGTGGTATTTGGTTTCTAGCATCAGGGTATGGTTAGGAATTTGAGGTAGATGATTTTGGTTAGGCTAATATGAGGGCGTATGGTTAACGGGTGTTTGGTAGGATTAAGGGTAGTATTGGAGAGTACAATTTTGGTAAGGGGGAAGTACATTATGGTAGTAACGGGGACGACTTTGGGAATATGGCTGGTTTCGGGGGTAATATTGGTTTTAGCGATTTTGAGGAAAGTAGTTACGGTATCGGTTGTTTTGGTTCGTGTAGTTTTGGGGATATGAAGCTTGGGGATAGTTCTAGTGATGGGTTTGCTGGGGGAAAACAATAACAACTACTTTATCTTATCTTTTCTTTGGTGAAGCTAACCTCTTTATCGGGTCGGGCATGGCCCCTTCAATCTTTTCGCTCCTCATTCCTTCCTCTATCACCTCGGTTTGGTTGATCGCATCGCCGAAAGAAACCACTACCATACTCGAGAGATATCGATATAAAAATGGCATCTGAATTGACTTGAATCTCTCTAATTGAGCCGCAGTCTCCTCCCTCCAGCGAGCAGTGTACCTCTAGAAGCTTTCATATATTTTCTTCAGTATCTAGTAGAGGGTATTACGGTCCTGCACGATATCCTTATTGTACACATACTTCTCACAAAAGGCCTCTACCTGATCCTTGAACGTTTTAATTTGTGATTGGTCCAAGGTTATTTACCAGCTGAGAGCCGGTCCTTTTAACGATCTCCAGAATATTTTTAGACAAATGTCTTCGCTTCAAGCATGGACTCCCAATTCTTCTTTGTAAATGCTGACATGCCACTCTGGGGGCCTGTACTGTCATAATTCGTGAACTCTGGAATTACAAAAATTTTCAGGTATACCACCCTGGGAAGTGCTGACATTTGCTTGTACGCTGCTTTCCTGGATGTCTTCTCCCTTTTCAATTCTTCTATAGTTTTCTCCAATTCCTCTATTTTCCGAACCCAGGCCAAAGGGGGTCCATTCTCTTCTTCTCTGTTTTCGATTTTAGTGGCCGGGGCCGGATGGTTATTATTTTGATTGTTCGGTGGAGCAACGACCCTCTCCGGGTGAATGAGAATCTACGGTGCGATAGGGGCCGAGCCTTCTGGTGAGGCCTAATAGACATGCCCATGAATGGGATATGCTGGCACTCCATAGGTAAAAGGATAAGGGCCCATCTAGGGTCTATAGTAGATCGGTACCACAAAGTTCGGGCTGGCGTGGTTTAGATTCGACACTGAGTTCTCCATCCCGACACTTGGGGGGTTTCTATTTGGTGATTCAGTCACAGGATTTCCATTAGACGGAGGAGCAGGCACCTCATGGGGTTGACTAAGTTCGTTGATCATTTCCCTCAGCATGTCGATAGTTTCTTGCATACGAGCCATCTGGGCTATAAGGGTAGATTAAGGATTGCCTTCTGATGTCATCTTGGAATGAGTCTGGGCCCGGCTGCGAGTAAAGACCGGACTTCGGATGGGGGGAACCGGAATTGCTTTTTTAGGACAAATTTTCTTGACTCGTCCTGTTCTTACAACAAGCCCATTTATTAGTCCACGTGGGTTTTAGGTAGTCTTAAAATCCATTCGCGTTCAAAGTTCTCAATTTCGATGATGACTGATCAAAGCAGATAATGATTTGTGAAAATTCTTTCGTTACTTAATCAGTATTGGAAACTTTGAACTCGTTTGGTTTTCAAGACTTCCTAAGACATCATCAATCCATCAAGTATCAAACCCCCTTCCACGTCTGGTACTCATAGAATCTTGTAGGGATAATATGGATACAAGATGACCGTACTTGTGTCGGAGGTTTTACAACAATATAAGAGCCTGAGAGAAAAGAAAGAAAAGATAAAACATCACAACTTATTTAAAAAGTAGAAGGAAAAGATAACAAAATAAAATATAACATTCGGACATGGTATAGCTAGACTTATTTAGACATATGAGGCTCGACCCTCTAATTATCCCTAGTGGAGTCACAGTTGACACACCTAGTTTTTCCGAAAAGGAAACGAATATTAAATAATAAATAGGAGCTTAAGGAGAGGGGATTTTTAAAGCGTCGGTTTTTTTCAAAAAATATACTTAGGCCCTTTTAAAAATAAGGAGTCGTCACCTAACAGTGGCTTTAAATGGTGTGCTATGTCACCGAATTTTTAAAAAATAATTTAAAAGGCCTAAGTAAAAAATTAACTCCACAAAATACGGTCAAACCAAAGATTCATTTAAAAGCTCGGGGGTCGGTTACGCTCGGAGAAGGTGTTAGGCAGCTCAAGACGCCCATCCGAAAACGGTACCTTATGTCCAACTAAGCCCAATTAGTTTAGTTCGAGTGTTTTATTTTATTTTGAAATCATTTCCTTCTTATAAAATCTTTTTGGTATTTTCACAAATAAGATAGGACAAGTTTTTGGATTTTTTAGAATGTTCCCCCTGTATAACCTCTTATCGAATATTAAAGATTCGATAAGGATGGTCCGCGGGGGGTTTTATGTACTTTTTCGAGAGATTTTTTTAATTTAAATTAGGTAAATTAAATAGATTAATGAGAGTAATATATGAACGCAAAAGCTAACATCTATATGAATTTATTTTTTATGCAAAAGTGACTAAAAAATATAAAGAATTTAATTTAAATGTATCAATGCGAAATGATATGAATAACGGGAATCGAATATGAAAATACTACATGAATTAACGTGGGTATGCAGGGCAATTATTTAATTATTTAATATAAAAAATAAGTGGTGTCGTGTCGTGACTAAATAAAAAAGTTAGCGTGGAAAAATATAAAAAAATAATAAAAGTATAAGTGGTGAAAGTGTCCTAAATATGTCATTTAAATGATTCAAAAATAAATATGTTAAACGAGTGAAAAACATTTATTCTAAGTTTTCCCGAATAATTTAAAGAAATCCCCATTTGAAATTTCCTCAAATTCTATAGATATGAGAATTGAGGGAAGATTCGCGGAAACAATTTTGTTGGAATTAATCTTTCCAAAAATTAAACGAAATCCTACGAAAAATTTACCGAGGAAAGAGATTTCCTAAAACCATATTCTAAATTCCACTCAAGTTGGGGAATGGAAAGGATGTCACAGAAAACTCTCCCACGATTTATCGAATTGTCGGATTCATCTTAAGGTTCCTAAGGGTTAATTCCTACAAATAAAAGATTTTTTATTTTTTATTTTTTTTTTTTTTTTTTTTTTTTTTTTTTTTTGTTAACAAGAATAAATCAAATAAATAAAAAATACAGGAAAATAAATAATGAAAACATCATTCACCTAATGATCGGGAGTTAAGTTTAAGCATGAAAAACCCACCCCGACGTTTTAATCGGATCGTCGGACGACTTTATTTTTTTTTGAGTTTTTCCTTATGAATTTGTAAACAAAATAAATAAAATAAAATGAAAATGTAGAAAGTAAAAAAATACAGCGATATGGTGTCTTCGTCTAAACGCTCAAAGGTTTAGATTGAGAATGGAGAACCTCATCTCGGCGTTTTTCATCGAGTCATCGGACGACAATAAATTTAGCATGCAGAAATTTAAATTGCGAAGAGAATAAAATAAACTAAAAGAAGTATTAAAAATTAGAAAACATACCTATTCTAGGCCAAGAATCTCAATACCCAGGTTTTTCTCTCTCACAGACGGTTTCCTAAAAGAGCTTTGAGAATTACTCTTCTAAAGGGGGTGACTCATCTCAATTTTTGAATGTCCTCAAAGGATTTATCTCTAAATTTTTGTGTATCTAAACTATGAGGAGGAGAGTCTTATTTATAGGAAAGATGTAGAGTGAAAAATTCTAGAAAACCTAGAAAACCGTAGTCTCAATTCGACGAGGAAAAGGAAACGAAACCTAAAAGGAAAGGGAAAAGGAAACTTAATCCCATTTTAACAAGGTAACCTTTTCTTTTCCAATTTTTTTTTCAATTTTATCTTTCTTTTCTTTTTCCTATAGTTTTTTATTTTTTTGAAAATAAAAATAAAATAAATTGTAAAATAAAGCATAAAATTTTGTGGGATGGTCAAAATGTAGTGTCTATAACTGTTCTTCTTTGTCATGCGAATTCCACTTGCTTGACAAAGATAGGAGATCACGTTATTTTGAACACCCCATTTTCTGATTTTTTTTCAAGTACATTTTTCAATGACAGAACAAATAAAATGACTCATGACGAACAAATATTCATTTAAAGAGTCATTTAGAGTGACAAACAAATGACTCATGATGATACTCATGACAAATAAGTGTCTGTTTAGAGGATCGTTTAGAGTAATAAAAAGAAAAGACTCATGACGATACTCATGACGAACAAATGTCCGTTTAGAAAATCGTTTAGAGTAATAAAAAAAAAGACTCATAACGATACTCATGACAGACAAATGTTCGTTTAGAGGATCGTTTAGAGTAATAAAAAAAATACCCATAACGATACTCATGACGAACAAATGTTCATTTAGAGGATCATTTAGAGTAGTAAAAGAATGACTCATGACGAACAGGTGTTCGTTTAAAGTAGTAAAAGAATGACTCATGATGAACAAGTGTTCATTTAGACTAATAAAAGAAAGACTCGTGACGATACTCATGATGAACAAATGTCCGTTTAGAAGATCGTTTAGAGTAATAAAAAAGAGACTCGTGACGATACTCATGACGAACAAGTGTTCATTTAGAGGATCATTTAGAGTGATAGAAAATGGCTCAAGCCCCAGCACTCAAGGCTAGGGGACAAAAGAAAGTCCAGAGGTATAAAATATACTCCAGCTTGTGGCTTGGAAAAAATGAGAGAGCAAAGATATAAAATATGCCCCAGCCTTTGGCTGGGGCTAACTCTCAGATGACTGAATCTTTACGAGTTGCCTACGTACCTTAGCATTACACTGAGGATCAGGTTTAGTGTAGTTCATTGGACCCCCCTTTCAGGGAAAAAAGGATACCTCGATTCTCAATTAGAGCTTTCGAATTTTCTGTAGTAGGAGTCTCCAACTCCAGTCGGCAGGAAGGTAAGAGGTCCCAATGACAGGGAAATCCATGCTCCCAACCTTTTTGAAATTCTTGTAATGAACAAGAAAACAGTTCAAAAACAAAACCTTAGCATGAAAAATTGTTACCTTTGATGACTCATAATTCCGTTCCCCCCTTTCGGCCGTAATCGCTTCGGCTGATGATGGTTGGATCGGAGCGATATCGAGAGATTCTTTCATTTGAATTTAGAAGCTTCTCTTTCCAACTCAGAACCCGACATGCCTCAGGGTGATTCAATGAGACCTTTTTTTTCTTTTTTTTTCCTTCTTCTTCTTCAACATTTTTTTTTACTTCCGAGATTTCGCTTTTCAACTTAGGGGAGGGCCCAATATGCCTCATCAAGGTCTTCTTGGCTTGCTCGACTGCATTCTTGTTTTTTTAAATTTCTAGGTACTTTTATTCTTGGGGTTCTAATACTCTTGCATGCTCTATGTTTTCTCAAGTTCTGCAAAACTGATTTTGTCCAAAAAAAATAGACAAATGCTTCATCAAGCATTCGAAGAAGCTGTTTTCCTCCCAGGCTTAAGTTCATATGATGGAAGGGGTGTCAACATCCCCTGCTTCAAACAACTCCAGTACAGCTCAGTGATTGAGACCGGAAGGTCTAGTGGTTCCTTTTTATCGTTCTAGAAGTTTTTCCCAGTAGTACGAGGTAGATAACCTTGGTGGTATTTGGTTCCTAGCATCAGGGTATGGTTAGGAATTTTAGGTGAAAAGTTTTGGTTAGGTAGATATGAGAGTGTATAGTAAGCAGGTGTTTGGTAGACTTGGGGATAATATTGGGGAGTGTGGTTTTGGTAAGGGAGAGGTCCGTTCTGGTAATAGCGGGGATGACTTTGGGAATAGGATTGGTTATGAGGGTAATGTTGGTTGTGGCGATTTTGAGAGGGATAGTTGCGATATTGGTTGTTCTGGTTCGGGTAGTTCTAGGGATAAGAAGCATAGGGGTAGTTCTGGTGATGGGTTTGCTGGGGAAAAACAACAATGGCTATTTTATCTTTTCTTTTCTTTGGTGACGCTGACCTCTTTGTCGGATCGGGCGAGGTCCCTTCAATCTTTTCGCTTCTTATTCTCTCTTCTATCACAAGGGCCCATCTAGGGTCTATAGTAAACCGGTACGGTAAAGTTTGGGCCGATGTGGTTTGGATTTGGCACTACGTTCTCTATCCTGACACTTGGAGGGTTTCTATTTGGTGATTCAATCACAAGAGTTTCGCTGGATGGAAGAATAGGCGCCTCCTGGGGTCGGCTAAGTTCATTGATCATTTTCTTCAACATATCGATGGTTTCTTGCATACGAGCCATCTGGCCCGTACGGGAAGATTCAGGATTACCTTCTGACGTCTTCCTAGAATGAGTCTGGGCTCGGCTACGAGGGAAGACATGACTTCGGATGGGGGGAAACGGAATTGCTTTTTTAGGACCAATTTTCTTGTTTCATCATGTTCTTACAACAAGCCCATTTATTAGTCCACATGGGTTTTAGGTAGTCTTAAAATCCATTCGCGTTCAAAGTTCTCAATTCCGATGACGACTGATCAAAGCAGATAATGATTTGTGAAAATTCTTTCGTTACTTAATCGGTATTGGAAACTTTGAACTCGTTTGGTTTTCGAGACATCCTAAGACATCATCAATCCATCAAGTATCAAACCCCCTTCCACGTCTGATACTCATAGAATCTTGTAGGAATAATATGGATACAAGACGATCGTACTTGTGTTGAAGGTTTTACAACAATAAAAGAGCCCGAGAGAAAAGAGAGAAAAGTGAAAACATCATAACTTATTTACAAAAATAGAAAGAAAAGATAACAAAATAAAACATGACATTCGGACATGGTATAGTTGGACTTATTTGGACATATTAGGCTCGACCCTCTAATTATCCACAATGGAGTCGCCAACTGATGCGCCCCGATTTTTTGAAAAGAAAAGAATATTAAACAATAATTAGGTTTAAGGGGAGGGGTTTGTAAAGTGTCAGTTTTCAAAAAATACTTAGGCCATTTTCAAAAAAAATAAGGAGTCGACACCTAGTTTTTATTTGAATGGTGTGCTAGGTCACCGAATTTTTATAAAATAATTTAAAATGCCTAAGTAAAAATTGACTCCAAAAAAACATGGTCAAACCAAATATTCATTTAAAGGCTCGAGGGTCGGTTACGCTCGAGAAAGGTGTTAGGCACCCCAAGACGCCGGTCCAAAAACAGTATCTTATGTCCAATTAGTTTAGTCCCAGTGTTTTATTTTATTTTGAAATTATTTCCTTCTTATAAAATCTTTTTGGTATTTTCACGAATAAGCTGGGACAAATTTTTGGATTTTTTAGAATGTTCCCCTAATATAACTTCTTATCGAATATTATGGATTCGATAAGGATGGTCCTCAGGGGGTTTTGTGTATGTTTCTGAGAGGCTTCTTTAATTTAAATAGGCAAACTAAAATAGATGAATAAGAGTGGAAATATGAATGCAAAAGTGACTAATAAAGAACTAAAGTATTTAATTTAAATATGTCAACGCAAACTAATATGAATACGAGAATTAAATAGGGAACATTACGTGAATTAACGTGATTATGCATAGCAATGATTTAATTAAAAAAAATAAGTGGTGTATATGTCGTAACTAGATGTGAAAAAGTAATGTGGATTCGTGAAAAATAAATATATAAAAAATTAAAAATATAAATAAAAACTATATGTATGAAAAGTGTAAGTGGTGAAAGTATCCTAAACATGTCGTCTAAATAATATAAGAAATAGATATGCAAAAAAATGTCTATTTTAAGTTTGCCCGATTAATTTAAATAAATCGCAATTTCAAATTCCCTCAAATTCTATGGATGTGAGAATTGAGGGAGGTTCATGGAAACAATTTTGTTGAAATTAATCTTTCGAAAACTTAAGCGAAATCCCACGAAAAGATTTACCGAGGGAAGAGATATCCTAAAACCAAACTTTTTTAAATTCTACTTGAGCCGAGGAATGGAAACGAGGTTATGGAAAACTCTCCCACGATTCATCGAATCGTCGGATCCACTTTAAGGTTCATAAGAATTAATTTCTACAAATTAAAATATTATTATTATTTTATTTTTTTTGTATTTTTGTATTTTTGTATTTTTTTTTTTTTATTTTTTAGGGTTTTGATGACAAAAATAAAAATAAAATAAATAAAAAATATAGAAAATAAATAATGAAAAACATCCTCCACCTAATGCTTGGGGATTGAATTCAAGCATGAGAAACCCACCCCAACGTTTTCATCGGATCATTGGACGACTTTTTTTTTTTTTTTTTTCTTTGTGAATTTGTAAACAAAATAAATAATAAAAAAAAATGCAGAAAATAAATAAAAAATACAGCCAGATGATGTTCTCGTCTAAACGCTCAAATGTTCAAATTGAGAATGGGGAACCTCATCACAGTGTTTTTCATCGAGTCATCGGACTACTAAAAGGAATAAAGTTTGCAAGAATTTAAACTATGGAGATATTTAAATAAATTGAAAAATAAAATAAAAACATATCTGTTCTAGGTTAAGAATCCAGATACTCGAACTTTTTCTTTCTCTCAGACGGCTTCTCAAAAAGTGTTTGGGAATCACTCTTCTAGGGAGTGGTTCATCTCAAATTTTGAATGTTCCCAAAGGGTTTCTCTTTGAATTTTTGTGTGTCTAAACTATGAGGATGAGAGTCTTATTTATAGGTAGGATGTGGAGTGAAAAATCCTAGAAACCCTAGCAAACCCTAGTCCTAATTCGACGAGGAAAATGAAAGAAAACCTAAAGGGAAAGGGAAAAGGAAATCTAATCCCATTTTGACAAGGAAACCTTTTCTTTTCCATTTTTTTTCAGTTTTACTTTTTTTTTTTTTTTTTTTCTTTTATCTTTCTTTTTTTTCATTTATTTTTCTTTTTTCTCTATTTTTTTTTTAATTTTTCAAAAATAAAAATAAAATAAATTTTAAAATAAAGCATAATTTTTTTGTAGGATGGTCAAAATGTCGTGTCTACAGTATTAATTTTATTTTTATTTTTAAAAATTATCACTAAATAATAAAGGTAAATAATTAATTGACATTTTTTTTTAATAAGAGATCTCCCTAATATTTGATTAAAAAAAAAAAACAAAGAATTCTCATGGTCATCGTCTTACATATGGAGATAGCAGTGCCAATTTCTCTTAGTTTAATGAAATAAAATTAAATTTTTAAAAATTTAAAGTAAGAAGTCAATAAATAATGTTCATCAACCAAATTATTAAGGGTATTAATGTAAGTGTTCAAGGTTGATTTAACTATGGAAATGGTGGAAACTGTTGGTGTCGAAAAATGGCGAACACCCACAGTATAGTTTAGAAAGGCATGGCACGTGCGATGTAAGTGAAGAACTGGAGAATCTGAAACTTTTAATGCTTTGGAGGTAGTTTTAATCCGATCCGAGCCCCTCAATCTGACCTGAGTACCTATTCAAACTTCGAGATGAATTCCTCTCCGGACTCTGTCCTGATCTCTGGGTTGAGCTTTACTCCTATGCTCCGAGCACCTGCATACAGACTCATCGGGGTTGTGCTTAATAAAGTCCCTCAGGTGTGAGAGTAAGTATCCAGGGGAAAGGGCTAAGAATGCTCTGGTGTGAGTAGAGAGTAATACTTTTGTGGCAATGGATGATATAGAGTATTTATTGGCGTTGGGCTCAATTAGCGCCGCGAAATTAGGGAGAAGAGCTCGATTTAATTAACCTAATTCTTCTGACAGCCAATTAGCTTGCGGATTAGGGTCCTAAGCACATGGACTGGGATTTTGGGTCCATTCGTAGAAGTCTATGGGCCGGTCCACTTGAAATGGATAGTAGTAGCCTATTTTTAGTCCCTCTGGATGGTCATGAGGTGGAGATGGCGTCGAAATGGCTTCGGAGGCATCAAAACGGTCTCAAAAAATCCCAAATATGGAGGATTTGAGATGAGAGTGTTTGGACTCGACAGTTCGGTATGGCGACCTTCAAGACGGAACAAGGGAACCATATTTTGGGGAATTCGAGCTCAGAATGCACAGACTTTCCAGTTCGGCACAACTTCTTCAAACTTCGATAAGGCTCTGTCTTTTGAATAAGTCTGAGTTGCGAGTGCTCGGACTCACTAGTTCAACATACAACTCCAATCTTCATCGAGGATTCGTATCTTGAGCAGTCTGAGCGGAGAGATCTTGAGTTCGTCAGATCGGCACGGTGATCATCAGCTTGGCTCGGTTAGGGATGTCCCCTTATTCTGGTGGATTCAAGCTGCGAGTACTCGGACTCGCTAGCTCAGAGGGTACCTTCAAATCCCCTTGGTGGTACCCAAATTGAACATGTCTAAGCTGCGAGTATTAGGACTCGCTATCTAGGAGGGTACCTTCAAATCCCCTTGGTGGTACCCAAATTGAACACGTCTAAGCTGCGAGTGTTAGGACTCGCTAGCTTAGAGGGTGTTTGAAATTCTCTTGAGGGTTTCCATATTGAGCAATCCTGAGCTGCAAGTACTCGGACTTGCTTGCTCAGCAGATATCTTCAAGAACTATCTGTGGATTCCTAATTTGAGCACATCCGAGCTACGAGTACTCGGACTCGCCAGCTCGAAAGATATCTTCAAAAACCATCTACTGAGGCTTCCCAATTTGAGCACATCCGAGCTGCGAGTGCTCAGACTTGCGAGCTCGGCGGATATCTTCAAACACCATCTGAGGCTTCCCAATTTGAGCACATCTGAGTTGCAAGTGCTCGGACTTGCCAACTCGGACATTTCTTAACACTTTGACATGCGGATGTGTCTCTTAACACGCGCGATCTCCGTGGCCAAATTTATCTCCATCAGAAACAAAATTTTAGAAGAAAAAGAAATAAAAAGAGTATACCATGCATTGAGGCAATCAGTTTGCCTTGGAGGTGGAAAGGTATACGAAGGAGGTGCCATCACCGGAGGCCGACCTGATTTTGTTTTCTTCTGGAAAAAATGATAATTAGAAGAAATAAAAAAGAGGCTAATAATACACCAAAACTAAAGACACCCATCGGAAAGGAAAGACACCCATCGGAAAGGACACAACCTTATTTCTGCATTGGAACGGGTGGCAAGCTGTGACCACCACATTAAATATTTGATAGTGGTGGTATCACTGCCAACAAATTTGATAGTAACAATTACCATATGAATGGGTGTACTCTTAATCTCAAAGATAACGTCTATTCGGTAGACACCTATTGGAACGAACACAACCTTTGGAATTTTCTCTATAAATATTCATTGATACCTTTAAGGTTTCGATTCACATTAGATTACAAAAAGTTTGGCTGGCCTTGAAAAATATTTGAGTGACATTGGTTAGTGAGTGTGTGAATATTATCGGATAATACTCTAGTAGTATTTTTCTTGCCGACGAAAGAAGAAATAATAATAGGTTATAAAAGAGTTTTCCGAATATGAAAGGTATGCTTCCGTTATAATATTTCCGCATAAGTCTACACTAACTTTGTGAATAAATATGACATCTTTTCTTAATTCTCCAATTTCGGCTTGTTTCCATTCTCAGAATTTTGTAACAAAGACAAACATATGAAAAAAAAAAAAAAACTATTTATGATTTATTTCCCTAAGTTGGTTGTAATAATCTGGAGTAGGAGAAGGAAAACAAGTTTTTATTGCCATATTTTTGTTCTTATTCTAGTTTTTTAAAATAAAATCACTTAACAACCACTTCTTACAAATCTTAAATTTTTAAAATCCAAATCAAACCATCTTTCCTAATAAAATAAAAGACCCACCTCCTAAAATAAACATAATCTATACAAACAAATATAGAGAGAGATGAGAGATCTGAGGAAAAGGTCATCTTTTCAGAATCGAGAAAGATATATGCCTAACATAATAATTATATTTTAAGAAACTAAAAATACCAAGAAAAGGAAAAATCATACGCCATATGCTGATATGCATAAATTTGGCGGGTGAAAAAACAGAGCGGAGAACAAATAAATAATAGCTAGTGAGGAGAGAAGGGTAATATTAAAATACTACCTTGAGGAGGATAAGAATAAGCATACTTGGGGACGTCAATACTCATTTATTTCTCAACCCAGATGGAATAGAGAGGATAAGTCAGTGGACTCCGACTCCGAAGGACGGTGTTAGAATAATTTCGAAGATTGTGCATCCGTCCTCCGCTTCCTCAGCTCTTGTTATACTATCTCTTGTTTCATTTACGTAGGTAGCCTGGCAGCCATTTTAGTAGTACGTGGCAAAAACACATGACAGTTGTCTTCTTCTAGCCTGCTCAAACGCAGAGAAGTCCAGATGTTGCTTCTATGGTGATGAAGCTCGTTTGTGTCAGAGTTGAGCTCAAAGTGTTTTAATTATTTTTTTTTGTTAAAAATGAAATGGTAAAAATAGGGGGTGATAATTCTCCGACCATATTCTCATATTTTAATTATTATTTATATTTAATATATTGATTTTAAATAAGATTTTTTCCCGTACTCTATTATTGGGGAATGAACACAAGACTTTTCTATTATTATATATATATATATATATATCCTAGCGTATAACCCGTGCCTGAAAGCACGAGTTTCAATTTTTTTATTGTTAAGTTAATGAATAATGTAATATAAAAAATGATAATTGATTGAATATAAATAAATAAAAAAGACAACGAGAAAAAATCAATGAAACTTTACATTCATGAATTTACAAATCAAAAGTACGCACAAAATAAAAATAATATTGGATAATTTTTTAAAAAAACATTGATGAAATCCACTTTATTTAAACAACATTATCAAAATATCGAGTTCTATTTTCATATAAATACAACCAATAATCAGTATTACCAATAATTGACAATTGTTTTCAAATTAACCATAATGACAAACTATTTCTAAATGGACACCAAAGAGTAATTAAGGATGTATAGTAAAATATTTTTTTAAAAAATGGACAAAGCCACTTTTGTTTTTACAATATCCCCAAATATCATGTTTTCAAATGCACACAACCAAAATACATGTTTTCAAATTCACACAACTCAAATAACCAACACAAACAAACACAACAATATGAACCTAATTAAAATCGGTCGCTAAGACACTGGTGTGCACAACCAAAAATAAAAAATTAATGACATTAGAGCCCACCCCTTAAACAACTGAAACTTGTCCTAATTAAAGACAACCTGTGCTTGGAGGTATCAATGTAAGAAAAATACATATTTTAATTTTATTCACATAAACTCTTCTGTTTATACAACATTCTACACCTATTTCATTTACATCAATAATAACTAATAATTACACATCAATAAGCAATTCAAACAAACCACAAAATAAATGAGACCATTATATCAGAACCAAAAATAAAAATTTAAACCAAAGTACAAATAGAAATTATAAAGAGTAGAATCTTAATAGGATATTGTTTCATTCATGAAACTGTGCTTCCCTGTACCAACATACGACAGTCCAAAGAACTATTGGTATCAAAATATAAAATACAAAATTTGTTGAAAATAATATCCAAAAAATACAAAATTGCAGTTAAAATTTATATCTCAACCAAATGTCTTGAAATGATCATTGGTTATATATACATAATAGCTCATAAATGAAATTTGTCATCCTGAAAAATCATATAACTTTAAACACATACTAAAGCAATATTTGGAACAGATATGGATATGGAATTAAAAACATACAAACAAAAAATTAAAAAAATACATGTTTTCTAATTCCTACCCATGGGGTGGAAAAGAACACATAATTAATAGATTGTCACAGCCGCATCTCTTGTCATTAACATTGTAGCCTGAAAATAAAAATAAAATCATATTTATGTTTAGAATAAAAATATGTTTATATACTATTTTTTTATGAAAAAAAAAACATTCGAATAACAGTTATAAATAACGCTCAAAGACAAGATCTAAAACAAATCATAAAATAAAATAATAGTAATGCACTTTACAACAAAAAATACAATCATCAAACAATCAACTATCAAAAATCAAGTAAAAAATATAATGAAGACAATCTTCTATACTATTACCTATTCAATCCCAATTATACTTCCAAAAATCAAGGCAAAGACAATATATATCTATATTTTATTATAAAAAGTGAATAAAAAAAAGGGTTATCAAACAATGTCTTACATTTAAGAAATTGTCAAGGCTAGCCATGTCAAGAAAAAGATGTGGACATAATGGTGAGAGAAGTTCCAAACCAGAACCCAAGTCATAGAGAGCATCCGCTGCAAGTTAAAATCTCATTTCTAAGCAGTCAACCATGGAAAACAACTATTGAAAACAATCAATTTCAATTAATGCATAAGACAAACCAATAACTCTCCTGTGCTTTGGTTCCGAATCCATTCTTGCACTATATGACATACTGATAATCAAAGTAACATGTATCAAAGAGGGGACACTAAAGTGAGTTGGATAATAACCTTTAAACAATTTAGTTAGTCTAGAATCAAGAACAATGAATTCACTCCAAACCTTTAAAGATTTTATGTGCGCATGCTTTTTTTACATAAATCTGTTTATGGAATAGAAACAAAATATGGAGAGAAAAATTTAAGAACCAATTTATGGGGAAAAAAACACAATTGATCTCAAATTTTAACTCTTTCCAATTTGTAAAATCCATGAAAATCATAAAACTCAAGTAAGATGAAATGAGGAACCATATTGTGAGTATCGCCAAACTAATTTCAAAACAAACCTCAAATTAAAAACGTAAAGAAACAGAGAAATTAAACCAATAAATGCTTAAATTAGGGTGGCATTTGTATTCAAAATCTGGATAAGAAAGAACAATCTCACCAGATCTCGTACAAACAATTGCGGGGAAAATATTGAGAAAAAATTAGATCTGCGATTCTCTAGATTTGAAATCACAAAATAAACAGAAATAGAAGATTGGCAAACATAAACAAAAACTCACATAGATTAAAACATTTAGAAACATTAAAACAGAAACGAAGAACAGAAACAAAGAACATAAACAGAAGATTAGTAATCTAAACACCAATCAATACAAACCCTAGATTGACAAACAGAAATAGAAACAGAGAACATAAACAGTAAGTGACGGCGACTCACCTTTATGTGACGGCGAAAGTGATTTGCTCGATGATTGAATGGCGACTCAACCTTGTGTGACAACAAATGAAGACGACGGCGGAGGTATAGTCGTGTGTCAATTGTGACGATTATAAGGATTATATATAAAGAGATTCGGGGGAGAGGAAGATATTTTAGGAAAGAGAATTGCTTGAAAATTAAGGAGGGGATTATGGAAGTAGAAATCGGAATTTGGGGAATTAGGGCTTTATTGGAATGGTATAACCAAGAGGAGGAGGGGCAAAGGGTTTCCATTCCAACTGATTTCCCAAATCGAGCTGGCGACCCTAAATGTCTTGCTTCCTGCTTCCACAGATAGATCGAGTGAGAGAGAAGGGCATACCTGTTTCCATAGATAGATTAAGTGAGAGAGAAGGAATTGGAGAAAGGAAGAAATTGTTTCCCCAAATCGAGCTCTCGCATCAAGCTGGCGAGAGGGAAGGCGGCAGAGTAAGTGAGATTGAGAGTATTAAGATTCGAAAATGTGAGAGTGAGAGAAAGGTTAATTAAGGAAGGGTTGATTAACTTTTAATTAGCGAAAATTAGGTGAATCAATGTTATATCAATATTATATTAATTTAATTTCTATTTAATAATTAATATAACTAAAATTTCCTTTTTGGTAAATTTAATTTCTTAATCAGCAAAATTATTTGGTCTCGTTAACAATTTTATTTGTTCTAATCATATTTTTTTGTCCTAGTCATAAATTTGTTCCAGACAGCCAAAAAGTCGTCATATTTTATATATTAGATAAATCAGAGAATCAAAAGAATTTGGATGGGTGGACCCAGATCGAGTTTGGGTATTACCCAGATATGAGTTGGGCACTGTGGATTGGGGTGGAGGGATTGGTGGTGATGGATTAGTGCGGCGGCGATGGTGGCAGCGACAACGACGGTGGATGGACCTAGTTATGAGATGATAGTAGTGGATTGCGGTGGAGGGAAGAAAAATTAGAGAGAAAATAGCAATGGTCGTTGTGGGGGGTGGTTTGGGTAGGAGAGATGGTGGTGATGATGATAATGGTGGCAATGATGGTGGGTGCGCCTGTAACGTGGGCTATAGGTGGATCAAAGAGAGAAATAACTAATTAGGAAGATAAGAGTAAAATAATAATTACATTAATTTTTTTTATTTTTTTTAAAAACATTGAAAAAGATAAAGATAAAGATAAAGATAAATAGATAATTTTGGTTCAAATTCGTTTTTGATAGTGTTCTTAATATCTATCAAAAAATAAAAAATTATGGTGATCAAAATTATCAAGAAAAATCTCAATGATATTAAACCCCGATGGCCTAATTGATTTATCCAATAATTTTCTCTAGGCAAGTCGTGTTGGTGCACTAAACTAGTAGGTTTCCGAGTCCGTACAAAATCAACACCTATTTTACACAGCTGCTTCATGTATAAATAGGGACAAACAGGTCCAATAATTAATTGTGTTGGGCCATTTCACTATCCAATGCATTGGGCCGAAGGTTTTTGGCAACAGGTGATGGACAACTCAGGCCATTGGGCCATGTTTCAAATATGGACCGAAAATCGAGAAAAGGATGGTACCGAAGGGTATCCAATGTAATTTGATTAAGGGTATTACCACCATCTCATCATAAAGACATAACTAGAGGTAATCCAATTAATAAATTCACATGCCCTGTCGATTTAATTAAAATTTTAACAAAACACTATTTTATTTTATTTTTATATTTTTTGAAAATATCATTACATAAAATTGATTTACCAAAATTACACTTACTAAAAACAAATAAAAATCCTACCTTACAACTCTAGCCACCCATTCTTTCTCTATCTTTTTCTCAAACTACCACATATCTGCAGTTCAAGACGCCGCCACCATGTTGACCTACCACACATCTTCCGCTCAAGACGCCGCCACCATGTTGACCTCCACCACATGCCGACCACCCTCTCTTTCTCTCTCTCTCTCTCAAATCGCCGCACACTCTCAGCTAAGGCCACTGCCACCATATCGAATCCACCTTCGCCTTGCCAACCACTACCTTGAAGACCATTGTCCGCCATCGCTGCGCCTTCTCATTACAATCAGCAGAAATTTGATGTAGATTTGTCGATATTTGCCGCAGATTTGTAACAAATTTTTTGTACGTTTATGTTTCGTTTTTCTAATTTTTATTGTATCTTTTTGTTGCGTGTGATTTTTTTTTTTTTTTTTTTTTTTGGAAATAATTTGCGTTTTCGTGTTCAATTTTTTTTTTTCTACCAATTGCTTATTTTTTTTAACTGATCTACCAAAAAATTATATAAATTCGTTGCATAGCTGCAAAAGATTGCTGCAGATCTGTGTTTCTGTGTTTTTTTTTTTAAAAAAAATACTTTATGTTGTATTTGTTTTTAGTTAAATTCTCTTTTTGACCCTCTAAATATTAACCAATTTCTATGTGGTACAATAAGTTTGTGCGTTTCACTTTGAACCTGTATATTTAATTACAATTTTAATTAGCCATTTCGTCTAATTGAGTTATTAAATTAAACAAAATTAGGGATAAATTTATAAATTCATATATATATATATATATATATATATATATATATATATATATATATATATATATATATATATATATATATATATATATATATATATATATATATATATATTGTTGATCCTAAAATTTTGATGGACAATTAAAGGTTGATATTTTTTGTAGAACTAACGGTTTAATTAAGTGTTTTAGTTTATTCGTTCCAAATGATGAAGATATGATGATAAAGATGATGAAAGATTAAGAGGTTGAAGAATTTGAAGAACCTAGGAAAAATAATTCAGGTTAAAATTTCAACTCTTAATATCCCAATTAGGATAACACACGGCATAAAAAAAATTTAAATGATTTTTATAAATATGTGTGCTTTTAATAGGATTCCAATTAGATAAATTATTTGCTTCTATGTGTAATTGAAAAAAAAAATATTTATAATTAATTAAAATTGAATTTAAGTGTTTAGTAGAGCTAACCAAGAAAAGAAATTGTTTAAAGAGGCGAAAATGTCAATAAGAATGAATTAAAAACGAGTTTAGAAAAGTGATCCAACATCCATAAGTCGACAGGTAAGTCGACCAGACAAAGAAGGAAAACTCTCTGTATCTCTCGGTTGACAGGTAGGTCGACATGTACTTAAGAATAAATTCTTTGTATCTAGAAGTCGATAAAGCGGTCGACCTGTAAAGAGAAATGAAACTCTCTGAATCTCTAAGTTGACAGATAGGTCGACCGGTGGGTACAAAATATTTGGCTTAACTACATCCTGAATCTAGCGGTTGACTACTGATCTTGGTCAGTCGACTGGTGTGTCTATTTCAGGATATTATGGAATTCTGAATTTCAATATGAGAGTAACCGTTACTAACCGTTTTTTGGTTATAATTTATGAGAGATTTTAGGGATTTAATCTTAGTTGAGATATGCTATACATATTATGTTATCCCTATTGATTTGGTTTATTAAGTTTGAATATTTCTCAATTTGGTACATATAATTGTTTCTATCCTATTTAATTGTGATTGAGAAATATTTGGGGGACTGAATTGAGAAATTTAAAAGCTATAATTAAGTTAATTGAACTAGAATGAAGTCTTAATGAGATAAATGGTCTAAAAGAGAAATTAAGTGTCATGACAAATGGAAACTAGTCGTTAGAGAGCTGATTTTAATCCCATTTATATAGACTTGCGTTTTTCATATCATTAAGAAAGATTAAGAAAAATCAAGAGATCATATTGAGCTTTTCTGAGAGAAATCATATTGAGTTTTTGTGAGAGCTTTTCTAAGAGACATTCTTGAGAATCATTTGCTGTTAATCTTTGCTGCTACCGGATCTGAAGTTACATCGCTCTAATAATTTTTAGGTGGATTCCGGGTGAGATATTTCAAAATTACTTTCTATATAGTATTGCTTGATTAATTTTTGGAATTTGATCTTTAGAAATTATTTTTCGATTTTTTTATTGAAAAATATTTAAAAAAAAAACAAACAATTTCTCGAATTAATCAGATTACGTGCTCCATTTCGTACTACCCATTTTTGCTTAAAATCATATTTTGAGTTTCTCAATTTTCTATCACTAGTTTTGGGATATTAATTGAGTTTTAATTTATCTGAGGTGGTAGAAGTTTCGAGTGAGAAAAATCACTTGTCAATTTTTTAATTGGTAAGTTGAGTGGCGGATTAAATACTGTTGGATGTATTTAATTAGTCTCTTCCTGTAAAGAAATTGATGTAGTAATTCTTCCTAAATTGAATTGTTTTGTGTGAATTTTATAATGGTTCAATCCTTACCAGTTAAAAGGATATTTGAAGTGTTTTGTGAGATTTTGATTCTTTAGCCTTTGCGTTAAAAAGAATTAGGTTATTCTTGAGCCTATAAAAAGTAGAAGTTATTCCTTAACCTATGAAAAGGAAATTTTGTAAAGGTTGATTCTGAACTTCTAAAAGAATCTTTGTAAACCTTTAAAGGAATCTTAAGTTTAGTGGGTGTGACTTTCTGTGTGGCTCGGAGGACTAGATTAGTCAAAAGTAACTTGTTGAACTAGTATAATTTTTTTGTGTGCTGCAATATTTACTTTATTTATTTTTGTTGTTTGGTATGCACCTAATTGATTTTATAATTCTGATGTGATATAAAGATAATAATTAATTTAGGATTAAAATTAATTATTTGAGTTATTAAAATATTTTTTCTCTGATATTTTTTAATTACCCAATTCACCGCCCTCTTGGGTATTTCACTAGGCATATATATATATATATTAAATTTAATTTTGTTTTTATTCATTTTTTTTTTTTTTTGCCTTTTCTTTATTTTTTATTTTTTCATTTTCTTTCTTCTTTCTTCTATAGTGCCCATGATCTCTAGCTTCCATGGCATTCTCCTTTAGCGTTGTCTCCCTCCTTCTCATATCGTCTTCTTCTTCCGCTTTCATTATACATGTCACCACCTTCTCAACCCCTCCATCTTCACCTACTCTATTACTTATTTGTTCCACTCATTAGTTTGCGTTTGGGTAAGGGATTTGTAAATGATTTAATTTCCAAATTCCTTTTTTGGATAACTATTTTAATTGAAGTATTTGATCATGTAATTTTACAATTCCCTTGTTTAGATAGGTGAAGTATTTCTAAACGATTTTTTCAAATCCATTGAATTTAATTCTTTGTACATAATGATCAAAATACACAAAACATCGCAAACTTCACAAAATAACAAAGAACCCTAAATCCATATTGCAAAAATCACTACATCTAGATAGAAATTGGAACCCTAAACTCGAATAAATTCACAAAATGCACAAATTGACGAAGGACGACAACCACACGATAGACACAAGGGTAACTAGCACTATGACAGGGTATCGAAGGAATTGGAGGTAGAGAAGAAACGGATAGAGGCAACTGAGGAGAAAGATAACTAGATGGGACGGCAGAGGATAGGGCATTTTGGACAATAAATTAGACGACGATATTTGAACCCTAAAACCTATATGTATACCAAATTGGACAATGATTGAATGATGGACAATGAAGGATGACCGAACAATGGACGACGATGGACAACGACGATTGATAAAGGACGAAGCTGCGAAGAAAGAAGTTGTGATGGACGAAACAACGATGAACGGTGATGGTGAAGGCGACTACAACTGCAAGACGATTGACAACATGAGGAAGGTCTGAGGAAGAAGAGAGCTCGCGAGTGAGAATTTCTGAAATCCTTGTTTAGATGGATTTCTAAAATAACACATATTTTGAAAGGATTTCCAAATCCTACTCTCACCACTATTTTCTAATTGGAAGGATTTTACAATTTGTTCTTCATAAATACCAAAACAAGGTATTTGTTAAAAAGGATTTTGAAATCCCTAACCCAAATCACATCCCTCCCCCAAATCCTTTACCCAAACACAACCTTAAAGAATTGCTCTACGAATGCTTACCACGTAACCACTACAACTCTGGTGTAGACTATGGCCATCTATATTAAAAAAATAATTTAAAATTAAATATTTTATTATATATAAATTATATTATTTTATTTAATAAATTTATTATTAATATTTATTTATAATTGTTACAATTATGTGTTTAAATTACATATTTATTACACATTATTATTGTGAATAACTTATAAATTTATTAAAATGACTTTATGAATTCTACTATAAATATATATATTACAATAGCATTTATGTGTATAATTCGTGATTTTATTAATTATAATATTATGAGTACCTATTATTATAGTAAGAGTTACATAATTCATACACTATTTATATAGGTGTATGAAGTTGAAAGAATATGTAGTATAGCGATATAGAATAATATAGAAAAATGTAAAGAAATTTAGAAAAAAGAGTGTGATAATATATGATGATAGTATATAAAATAGTGAATATATTTTTATTAAGATATATAAATAGAGAGAAGTGATATTTCACGTATATTGTATACTTAATGATTTACGGGCGGGCAATCGGGTTCACGATTAGTTCAATATAGGGATATTCTACTTGTACCTTGACTCCCTGGATCGTTAAATCTTAGGAAGGTTTAGCCATTCAATCCTGGGCATAGAGGGGGACTATCTCTTCTTAGGATAGTGTTTACGCGCCTCGATCCGCCAGCTATATATTTTCTCTTTATCCTATGCGTTATTTTATTTATTTAATTATTGATGTTCTTTGTTATTTAATTACAAGTGATATTTATTTATTTATTTTGAGTTTATATAATTATATGAAATTTCCCTAACAATCTAAGAAGAGATATAATTTTGTGAATGCTTAATTTTGTTTGAATTTGTTTCTAATATGATTTTAATGTCTTTGATGATCGACATATTGTTAATGTTTGTTTTAATTTTATGAACAACCGAGAGAAATCAAATAGGTGTTTTAGTTTTAATCAATATTAATCTTATATTTATTTTTATTTTATTTTATTTTCCTATTGAAGTAACTTTGAAAAAAATATAGTGTGTCTCGAGTTCGAAATCGATAGACCAAATGTGTTTAACACTAAATAGTGGGGTTCAATTGAACATCATCCTCACTTGTGAGAGGTCAAAAATATCATTTTCCAAAACAAAAAAAAAAAAGAAAAAAAGAAGAAGATAAAGTTCATCATCTTTAATTTTAGGAGTGCAACATCTCTCTTCCTAAGAGCAACTCTAACGACAAAGCTATCCTATGTGCTATCCCATTTTTTGGAAAGACAAAATGCGCTCCAATGGGCGTGATATCTTATGTACCATTTTGGCAAAGATGCCTTGCATGTACCAAATTTAGCACATGCAAAGCATGAGCCAAAATATTGGATAGGTGGGTGATAAGAGTAAATTATCTATCTATTTTCAAATCGAACATTGTTAGATTTCAACTACGTTTAGTACGTTTTAAGTACGTTTTAATATATTTTTATTCTTTTTATATTAAAACAGGTGTGTGAGGTGAAAAGGTAGGAAAACGGAGCGTAAACAATGAGATCGAACCAAAAACGGTCGAAGAATGGTGGAAAAACGAGTAAGGCGACAATATTCTGAAAGAAGCCTACCGTCGCGACAGTGAAAATGCAGAGAGTTAATTTTCTTGTTGAACGTCCACCGCCGTGGTGGTAAAAATGCAAGATGTCACCAAATCCACCGCCGACTCCATCGCCTAGGCGATCAACTAACCGACCTACACACTGCCGCAGCGGTGAATCTCACGGCCGGGGCGATGACCTCTGCACAACTTAGATATTTATTTTAGATATTTTCCCTATTTATACCCCCTCATCTCCTCTCCTCTGGTCATTAGAGCTCCATTAGGGTTAGTATATTTTAGAGAGAGGTTTTGGGAGTGCTCAACCAATTCCGAAGGAGAAGATCCCATTGCAATAAATTAGAAGTGATACCAAAGCATTTTTAGCGACAAATCTTCAGACTAGGCTAATTTTTTTTTGTTTCTTCTTTATTTTCTTAACTTCGATTGTTAGTTGAGCATGTTTATCTCTATTTTCATTGTATAATCGGCTATGGCCACGAGCTAAACAGGTTTTTTGTCTAGAGATTAATGTAATTTATAAAAGTGTTGTTTGTTTGAGTTTGTGTTTCGTTAATGTGTGTTTTATAATAATTTCGATTGTGTTTACCGTATTGTCATGTTATTATGCTTGTTTAGATAATTAGAGAATATGGGATTTGACACTCGGGAGAGGTAATCCCAAATTTAGACTAGGGTAAACACAACACAACAATCTAACGACCCGGGAGGGCATTAAAAAGTGTGCAATCAATGACGTTGGGGCGAGACTCACGTGACCTAGCGTCCTTAAGACGTTGAGGAGAACTTTTTCATTGATGCGAAGTCATGTATGCACTCATCTTAGACTCGGGAGATGTGGCGAGTGAGTTAACGAACCGGGATTGTCGGATACCTGAATGCTATTAACGTAAACTAAAACGAGACCAAACACGTTTTTGTCAACAAAGTTAATCCCTAGGCAATATCTTCCCTTAACCATCTCATATTAGTATTAGTATAAGTTAATTTAATTAGATTAATTAACTTAGTATTAGGATTAATTAGTTAAACACATTTATTTTCGCCTAGATAAAGTTAGGTCATGATAAATACGGTACTCGATAATAATCACAACCAATATCTGTGGACATGATACCCTTACTGTCCCGATCTATACTAAAACTTGACCTCGTATACTTGCGAGTGAAAGTAGCGGTGTATTTATGCGCTACCAAGTTTTGGCGCCGTTGCCGAGGATTAGTTTGTCGAATTCAATTTTTGGAAATCGCCACCAAGTTTTTGGTGCCATTTCCAGGGATTGGTCGTTAGGTGAATTCAGTTTTCGGCGATCGTCACCAAGTTTTTGGTAACGATTGTCGGGGATTATTTTGTTCGTTATTGTCAATATTGTGAGCAAATGACCCGATTTTACTTTAGGCATTTCTTTTGTATATAATTTTTGTTTGTAGTTTTATTTTTATTTCTTATGTAGGGCACTTGATGATGTTAGATCGGCGGGTATTGATTCATCCCTTTCGACAGGATTCCAAGCCGTTTATTGTGCGGGGCCACGCACATAAGCCGGTGAGGCATTTCGTTGAAAGATCGAGCCATCCAGTGCAAAACCTTGCCAAGCTTGAGGGCATTCTGAATATGTTGGGGCCGAGGACATTAAACCACGTACTTATTGGGAGGCAACCCAAGGTCAAATAAATCAAATCCATCACAGCCGAATTTATTCGGAGGCGAGATTCTCTCGCCTCCCAGGTACGTGTTCTAAACCCCCTTCGTCAGCATGCTTTAAATTTCATATGTTGAGATTGATGATTGGGATCGCTGAGGACACTGTCTATTTTAAGTTCGGAAGTGATGTGTAGTATGTAGTATGTTAGTTTATGTATTATCGTTTTCTCGTATTGCATGTGTGTTTAGGTTAGAATGTGTTTATTTGTTGTTGTTGTGTTGCATGCTGAATTTTGCGTTCATCTGGGCCATTACTCGATGATGATAATTACCCCTGATTGTTTTCAAGGTCAAGGGTAATACCCATGCATGTGTGTTCTGTGTGCATGACAATGCTTTTTGGTAAAAAATATTGTAGTTCCTAATTTGCACGAGCACATAGACTCAATGTATTTCTATTTAATTGATTTTGAGGACGATTATCAATTAGCCAAAATCATGACACATTAAGGATTCTAGAACCTGATTGAGGGGAAACTTGAGGCGAAATCCTAGACGAAGTAGTTTAGGAGATGTGATTTAGGCATTCGTTTTGTCGCTTGAGCCTTTTTGAAGCCTACCTTGTAACATGTTTATCCCTAATTACCCTATCGAAGCCTAGATGCCAATTTCAATTCTGAACACATAAACAAATACCCTGTCCAATTGATCTTTTTCCAAACCTTAATCGCTGAATTTAAAGACACATTCAAGTGAATCAAGCTAGCAATTGTAGATGCTACTTGATGTGAGTGATTGGGTTTAGGGTGAAATTCAAATTGGTTCGGTATTCAAGTACTCACTTGTCGCTTTTTTTTTTCGTTTTAACCACACCCGTAAAATCATACTAATCGAATAAGTTTGGGGGTATGGTTAGCAAAAAAAAATTAAAAAAAAATAAAAATTTGCGTTTCTTTTGACAAGTGAGTATGTCGGTCTTAAATGTTTGTTCGGGATTGTTTCTAATTTATCTGTGGGGATTCAAGAGTGAATGTGCCAAGCGTTGAGCCTTAGGTAACATTAAGTTAACAACGTTAACTCGTTTTCAATTCCGAAATACCCTTGGCCAAATATTCCAAAACCGAACCAAGTCCTTCTGATCTTTTTGAACTACTCAACTTGCATTAGTGGAGAGTGGACCCCAATCAGGCTAAACCCAATCAGGCGAAATCCTAGTTCTATATAGTCTACGTTATGAATTTCGTTAGGGGATAATCCAATCCGGTCTTGGATAGTTATATTATTGAGTCTCGCACTAACACGTTTACAAGATCTAGAATAGCATTCACCATTATTGCATGTCGAAATTCTAGATCATCACATGATGTGTTTTACCACCTGAACTCGGTATGACTAGTGGTTGTTAAGGGAAAAATAAATAGGTCGTTAGAAGAAGCCAAAACTCACATGTCATTATGTTTAGATTGTTTTTAGGTTGTTTGTTATTTAATTGAGTTTTGTTTTTTATTTTGGTGTGTGTGTTTGGCTCGAGGACTAGCCAAATTCCAAGTTTGGGGGTATTTGATAGGTGTGATCTACCTACATATTTTCAAACCGAATTAAGTAAGTTTTTGAGCGTTTATATAGTATTTTATTATGTTTTAATTAATTTTTATACTTTTTGTATTAAAACAGGTGTGTGGGGCATAAAGATAGGAAACTGGAGCGAAAACGATAAGATCGAACCAAAACGGTCAAAGAACGGTGGAAAAACAAGCAAGGAGGCAAAATTGTGAAAGAAGCCCACCGCCGTGGCATCCAGACCACCGCCGCGACGATGAAAATGCTAAGAAGACCAATATCTTGCTAAACTTCCACCATCGTGACGCAAGAGATGCATGATGTTCTTCCTATTCTACCACCTACTTCACCGCCTAGGTGATAAACCAACCGACCTACCCACGGCCACGATGGTGATCCCACGGCCGTGGCAATGACTGATAGGTGTGATCTACCTACGTATTTCCAAACCGAATTAAGTTGGTTTTCAAGCGTTTATATAGTATTTTATTATGTTTTAATTAGTTTCCATACATTTTGTATAAATCAGGTGTGTGGAGCAAAAATATAGAAAACTAGAGCGAAAACAATAAGATTAAACCGAAGGCGAGTCAAAGTTACGATAGATAAATAAGCAAGGAGGTAAAAATATGAAGGAAGCCTACCACCTAGGTGTCCAGACCTCTGCCTAGGCAATGAAGATGCTGAGAATGACAAAAGGCTACTGACAGCCCACCGCCTAGGCAGGAAATTCCTCCACCTAGGTGGAAACCCCAGTAGAAACATTTCCAAGTCCACCAACTACTTTTTCGCCTAGGCGGTCACCAAACCTGCAAAGTCGGTACAGGTGCTATAACTTCAAGGCTATTTTGGACTATGATTCAATCCTATTTTGGACACACTCAAAACATAGAAGCTGTAGATATTTTTCTTAGATTTTCATAGGTTTTTAAATCACCTCAATCGGAGTTCGGATGAAGAAGTTACAGTCAAAATAAAATTACAAACCTGCAGTAACTTCGCCGAGGCGAAGTTCCGGCAGAAAGTTAACCGACCTAACTTCGCCTAGGCGAAAATCCGGCAACACAACCTTGATATTTATTAGATATTTTGAGATCTTTTGCCTAAAAATACCCCTCTCCTCCCCCTTCTTCGGCCTCTCTTGATTTTTGGAGCCCCTTAGAATATATCTAAGGGTATATTTAGGTGTTTTAGAGGTGGAGATCACATCCCGAAGTGGAGAAGACGGCGAATCAATCGTTGAGCGTTCTTAGTGATTTATCTTCGGATGAGGCTAAGTTATTCAATTGTTTTTCCTTATTTCTTTATCTTAGGATCATGTGAGCATGTTTAGCTTGATATATATATTTATGCAGCTATGACCACGAGTTAAATATGAATTGTAGTAGGGATTAACAGTATATTTATAAATATATTTGTTTGGATGATTTCGGTGTTGCGTTTATGTTTGTTCTTCATAGTTTGATTGTGTTTATCATATTATTTGTTTATTATGCTTAGAATGGTAAATGGATAATACGGAATTTTGACAAACCCCGGATTCGGATTAGGGTAAATAAATGCCACGATTCTATAACCTGGTCGAGGTTTGAATCGTGGACAATCGATGACGTTGGGACAAGACTCATGCGACCTAGGGTCATTAATATGTTGAGGGGGACTTATTCGTTGACATGAAGTTGTGTTATACCCTTTGTCTTACACTTGGGAGAGGTGGTGAGAGATTTTTAGAACGGAGATTGTCGATAGGGTATATACAACATAACAATCCAATAACTCGGGAGGGAGTTGGATTGTGTGCAATCAATGACGTTAGGCAAGACTCACATGACCTAGGGTCATTAAGACATTGAGGGGGACTTCTTCGTTGACTCGAATTCATGTATTCCCCTGTCTTACACTCGGGAGAGGTGGCGGTGGAATTTACATACCGAGGTTGTCAAATAGGTCGAACAACGTAAACGTGAGTAAATCGGAATCGAACACGTATTTGTAAATACGTTAATCCCTAGGCAATTCTTTACCCTAAAACATATTAGTATATTAGTGTAGTTAATTTAGGTTATATTAGTATTAGTTTAATTAATTAAATACATTTGTTTTTCACCTAGATAAAATTAGGTCACGACAAACGCGGTATTCGATAGTAACGACACCAATCCCTGTGGATACGATAACATGATCTTAATGATCACACTATACTAAAACTTTAACCTCGTACACTTGTGAGTAGTCATATACGCGAAGGAGAGTAGAATCCTTCGGCGTACAGTGATCGTTACACTGACCGAAGATATTTATTAGATATTTTGACTATATATGTCCCCTCTCTTCCCTCATTTTCGGACTCTCTTGGAATTTTGATCCCCTTAGAATATATCTAAAGATAGGTTTAGGAGTTTTAGAGGGAGAGCTTACATCCCAAAGTGGAGGAAGACGACGAAGCAATCATTGAGCGTTCTTAGTGGCTAATCTTCGAACGAGGCTAAGTTCTTCGATTTCTTCCCTTATTTCTTTAACTTGGGATTTTGTGAGCATGTTTAGCTCAATTTAAATGTTTATACGGTTATGAACACGAGTCAAGTGTGGATTGTATAGGGATTAACGATATATTTATAAATTTGTGTTTGGATGATTTCGGTGTTGCGTTTATATTTGTTATTCGTAGTTTGATTGTGTTTGTCGTATTGTTTGTTTATCATAATTATATAGATAAATGGAGAATACAGGGTTTAAAAAAACCCTGATTCGGATTAGGATAAACAAACGCCACGATCCAATAACCCGGTTGGGGTTAGGATTGTGGACAATTGATGACGTTGGGGCAAGACTCACGTAGATGTTGAGGGGACTTCTTCATTGATTCAAAGTTATGTATTCCCCCGTATTATACTCGAGAGAGGTGGCGGTGGAGTTTTAGAACTGAGATTGTCGATAGGGTAAACACAACGCGACGATCCAATGACCCAGTTGGGAGTTGGATTGTGTACAATCAAAGATGCTGGACCAGAATCACGTGACCTCGGGTCATTAAGATGTTGAGGGGGACTTCTTCGTTGACTCGAAGTCATGTATTCCCCCGTCTTACACTCGGGAGAGATGGCGGTGGAGTTTACGAACCGAGATTGTCAAATAGGTCGAAAACCATAAACGTGAGTAAATCGAGATCGAACACATATTTATAAACACGTTAATCCCTAGACAATTATTTTCCCTAAAACATATTAGGATATTAGTATGTTTAACGTACCGAGGTTGTCAAATAGGTTGAACAACGTAAATGTGAGTAAATCAGAATCGAACACGTATTTGTAAACACGTTAATCCCTAGGCAATTCTTTACCCTAAAACATATTAGCATATTAGTATAGTTAATTTAGGTTATATTAGTATTAGTTTAATTAATTAAATACATTTGTTTTTCGCCCAGATAAAATTACGTCACGACAAACGCGGTATTCAATAGTAACGACACCAATCCCTGTGGATACGATAACCCGATCTTAATGATCACACTATAGTAAAACTTTGACCTCATACACTTGAAAGTAGTCATATACGCGAAGGAGAGTAGAATCCTTCAGCGTACAGTGACCTTTGCACAGACTGAAGATATTTATTAGATATTTTGAGATATTTTGGCTATATATGTACCCTCTCTTCCCTCATTTTCAGACTCTCTTGGCATTTTGAGCCCCTTAGAATATATCTAAGGATAATTTTAGGAGTTTTAGAGAGAGAGCTCACATCCCAAAGTGGAGGAAGACGACGAAGCGATCGTTGAGCGTTCTTAGTGGCTAATCTTCGGACGAGGCTAAGTTCTTCGATTTCTTCACTTATTTCTTTAACTTAGGATTTTGTGAGCAATTTTAGATCAATTTAAACGTTTATATGGTTATGAACACGAGTATGGATTGTATAGGGATTAACGATATATTTATAAATTTGTGTTTGGATAATTTCAGTGTTGCGTTTATGTTTGTTCTTCGTAGTTTGATTGTGTTTATCGTATTGTTTGTTTATCATGCTTAGATAGATAAATGGAAAATACGGGGTTTGAAAAACCCCAGATTTAGATTAGGATAAACAAATGCCACGATCCAATAACCCGGTTGGGGTTAGGATTGTGGACAATCGATGACGTTGGGGCAAAACTCACGTGACCTAGGGTCGTTAAGATGCTGAGGGGGATTCTTCGTTGACTCGAAGTCATGTATTCCCCCATATTATACTCGGGAGAGGTGGCAGTGGAGTTTTAAAACTGAGATTATCGATAAGGTAAACACAACGCAACGATCCAATGACCCAGTTGGGAGTTGGATTGTGTGCAATCAAAGACGCTGGGCGAGACTCACGTGACCTAGGGTCATTAAGATATTGAGGGGGATTTCTTCGTTGACTCGAAGTCATGTATTCCCCTATCTTACACTCGGGAGAGGTGGCGGTGGAGTTTAGGAACCGAGATTATCAAATAGGTCGAACACTGTAAACGTGAGTAAATCGAGATCGAACACATATTTGTAAACACGTTAATCCCTAAGCAATTATTTTCCCTAAAACATATTAGTATATTAGTATAGTTAATTTAGGTTAATTAGTTTAGTTCAATTAATTTAATACATTTATTTTTAGCCTAGATAAAATTAGATCATGACAAACGCGATATTTGATAGTAACGACACCAATCCCTATGGATACGATAACCTGATCTTTCACGATCACTTTATACTAAAACTTTGACCTCGTACACTTGCGAGTAGTCAATACGCGAGGATGCAAATCCTCCGCCATACAAGTTTTTGGCCCCGTTGCCGAGGATTGGTGGATTTGGTTATTATTGATATTATAAGTAAATGACCGAATTTTACTTTAGGCATTTTTAGTGTTTATAATTTTTTCTTTGTAGTTTTTGTTTCTTTTTCCACAGGGTGCTTGAAGATGGTAGATCAATAGGTACTCTTGTAGTTCTTTAAACGGGATTCCGAGCAATTTTACTGTGCTTGGGATCATTACAAGGATTTGCTATTCTGGTTTTCGAATCACGGATTCCCGAGGGAGTGTCAACTACTGAACTTCCTCAGTGGGTTACAAGCCGTAACCAGAATGTGGGTTGAAAGAGGAAACAGTACTACCTCTTTCGACCAACTAGCTGTGGACGAAGCCTATTGAATGTTAGAAGACATTGCGGCCTTTGATTATAGAGGTTCAATTCTACGGCGCCATGGATTGACACCCTGGACCAATACATTGAGTCTTCCCCCGGCCTGGAAGAAATACTCGTTGATTTTATTTGGGAAACTCAAACATTTTGGAGGGAGACGAATGACCGGCTAAATGAGCACGAGGATCGTCTCAACAACATTGAGACGGTTTGCGCTGATATCGACATAATTATAACGTCTCTTCAAATGCAAATCGGTAAACTAATCTGCTTGATTGAAGCTGAGTCAGACACGGTGGAACTGGGAGATACACAAGCCATATCATATGAAAGCCACCGTAATAAACTGGAATGGAACGAAAGGAGCTTAGGAGAGTTCAACTATGTTTATCTGAATGAGAAGGGAACCCAAGTATGGATCGATGATTGTGATTCATCACCATTAGAGATCCAAATTGTGATGCCACCATCGATTCCAGACAATCACATTTAGGAGGATCCGATATGGGTAACATGTCATTCGCCGCCATTAGCAATGCTTTTTCATGCCCACCAAGTGCATGAGCCGGTGGAGAGTCCTGTTGAAAGTCCGAGCCAAGCATTGCCACATCTCGCTAGTCGTGAGGGCGCATTGAACCAAAACCTGTATGTGGTATTGTATGACACTTACTAAGGGCAGAAGCCACTCTTTGACGAGAACTTCGACGTGTCAGGCTAACGACCATAAACCAAGTGCTTCTTGGGAGGCAACCCAATAAAAAATAAGTTAAATCTGTCACAACCGATTTGATTCGGAGGCGAGATTCTCTCGCCTCCCAGGTACGTGTTCTAAACCCTAGTCTTTATTATAATGCTATATCATGTCATTGCGATCACTGACTAGGTTATTATGGGCATTTCCTATTTAAGTCAGATGTGATGTGTTAGTATAATATTATATGTTTAGTTATAGTTTATGTTTTGTTTTACGTGTGCATGTCTGTTTAGTTTAGTTGTTGTGCATGTGCTGAGTTTTGACTTCATCTGGGCCATTACCTGATGATGAGTCTGTCCCTTGGTCGTTTATTGAGGTTGAGCATAAAATTCATGCAGGTATATTCTGTGTGCTTAACATTACGTTTTAGTAAAAGTTATTATAGATCCTACTTGCACGAGCACGAAAACTCATTGTATAACCGTCTACTTGATTTGAAAATGATTATCTGTCATCTAAATTCATGACATTAGGGTTTCTAGAACTTGATTTAGAGGAAATTTGAGGCGAAGTTGTTCAGGAGATATGATTTAGGCAGTCATTCTATCGCTTGAGCCTTTGAAGCCTACCTTGTAAAATGTTTTTCCCTCGTTACCCTATTGAAGCCTAATAGACGTTTCAATTCTAAACACTTAACAAATACCATTTGACCGATAAAACTTCTTTTCAAAACTACATCACTAAACTAAAGGCACAATCTGAGAGAATCAAGCTAGTAGATTGCAAATACTACTTGAAGTAAGCAGTTGGGTTAGGGCGAACTTTATATTGGTTCGGTATTCGAGTACCCACTTGTCATTTTTCGTTTGTATTTCACACACCCCCTTAATTGTATCAATCGAACAAGTTTACGGGTGTGTTCATTGAAAAGAAAAAAAAAACATAAAAAAGAAAAAGAAAAAAGGAATCAAGTGTACATACGGTTTTTATTTTCCGTTTCCTTTTGACAAGTGAGTACGACGATTTTAATAGATTGTTCAGGGTTGTTTCAATTTAACTGTGGGGTTTCGAGTGTGAGTGTGCCGAGTGATATGCCTTGGGTAACGTCCTGTTAACGATGTTATCCTGTTTTCCAATTCCAATATACCCTTGGCCATATTCCTAAATTGAACCAAGACCTATTGATCTTTTTGAACCTTCGAGCCTACATTAGTGGAGAATCGATCCCGGGTTAAGTTTATGAATTTCCTATACCTCCGGGTTTTTTTTGTTGTGCACTTATATGGTGGATAATCTAATCTAATTAATGGACAGTTATATATTTAAGTTTTAAACACATGCTCACACTTTAGTAGGATCTATAACGGCGCTTACTATTATAAATGTTGAAATTATACAACACTACATGGTGTGTTTTTATACCTGAACTTGATAGGATTGGGGGCCGATGAGGGATATTTCGTTTGGCCGATAAATGATACTCAAAACTTGCACATATTTGTTTTTCGTGTTTTTTATTTTTAGTTTTTAGTTGTTATATTTTCTTTTATTATGTAGGTGTTTTGCTCGAGGACTAACAAAATTCTAAATTTGGGGGTATTTGACTGGTGTAAATTAGCTATCTATTTCCAAACCGAATATTGTTAGTTTTTGAGTACGTTTAGTACATTTTAAGTACATTTTAATATGTTTTTTTCTTTTTGTATTAAAACAAGTGTGTGGGGGTGAAAAGGTAGGAAAACGGAGCGTAAACAATGAGATTGAACCAAGAACGGTCGAAGAACGGTGGCAAAACGAGCAAGGCGACAATATTCTGAAAGAAGCCCACCGTCGCGACGGTGAAAATAGAGAGAGTTGATTTTCTTACAGAACGTCCACCGCCGCAGCGCTGAGATCCACTGCCGCAGTAGTAAAAGTGCAAGGTGTCACTAAATCCACTACCGACTCCACCGCCTAGGCGATCAACTAACCGACCTACACACCACCACGGTGGTGAATTCCACGGCTGTGGTGGTGACCTCTGCACAACTTAGATATTTATTTTAGAAATTTTTCCTATTTATACCCCCTCATCTCCTCTCCTCCGACCATTAGAGCTCCATTAGGGTTAGTATATTTTAGAGAGAGGTTTTGGGAGTACTCAACCAATTTCGAATGAGAAGCCCGTTGCAATAAAGGAGAAGCGATCCCGAAGCGTTTTTAGCGGAAAATCTTCGGACTAGGCTAAGTTTCTTTAGTTTCTTATTTATTTTCTTAACTTCGGTAGTTAGTTGAGCATGTTTATCTCTATTTTCATTGTATAACCGGCTATGGCCATGAGCTAAACGAGTTTTTTTCTAGGGATTAATGTAATTTATAAAAGTGTTGTTTGTTTGAGTTTGTGTTTCGTTAATGTGTGTTTTACAATAATTTCGATTGTGTTTGACGTGTTGTCATGTTATTATGCTTGTTTAGATAAATAGAGAATATGAGGTTTGACACTCGGGAGAGGTAACCCCGAATTCAGATTAGGGTCAACACAACACGACAATCTAACGACCCAGGAGGGCGTTAGAAAATGTCCATTCAATCAATGACGTTGGGGCAAGACTCACGTGACCTAGCATAATTAAGATGTTGAGGAGGACTTACTCGTTGACGTGAAGTCATGTTTTCACTCGTCTTACACTCGGGAGAGGTGGCGAGTGAGTTTACGAACCAAGATTGTCGGATACCCGAACGCCATTAACATAAACTAAAACGAGACCAAGCACGTTTTTGTAAACGAAGTTAGTCCCTAGGCAATATCTTCCCTTAACCATCTCATATTAGTATTAGTATAAGTTAATTTAATTAGATTAATTAACTTAGTATTAGTATTAATTAATTAAACACATTTATTTTCACCTAAATGAAGTTAGGTCATGATAAACACGGTACTCGATAATAATCACAACAAATCCTTGTGGACACGATACCCTTACTCTCTTAATTTATACTAAAACTTGACCCCGTATACTTACGAGTGAAAATAGTGGCGTATTCACGCGCTACCAAGTTTTTGGCGTATCTCTTACTGATGCATAACCATTATAAATATAACAATAACAACTCTTAAGTGACCTTCAGTCATTGACTTTAAAAACACTTGTTCCAGGTTCCCTACCCGATGACTTTACACTCTCACTAATACCGCAAAACTAGCTTAGTTGATTTGGGTTTAAATATGGTTTGTTTAATGTTGGATTTGTTTAATTAGGGTTGGATAGAATTTGTTTGGTTAGATTTATATTAATTTTGGTTTAATTAAATTTAATTGGGTTTTAATAGATTTTGTTTATTTGGGTTTAATTAGGTTTGGTGAAGTTCAATTTATGATTTTTATTTTATTTGAGTTGGGTTAGATTAATTGGTTACAAAATAAAAATGTCACATTAATTTTCTACAACTATTAGAGTACCCATCCAAATAATGGTATGTCATACTACTATTAATGTGTCATATTAGACGATGGTACACAAAAAATAACACAACCATTGGAGTTTCTCTAGTAGGATCGGTAGATGAGTAAGTAAAAAAATTGTAGTATAAGGAGTGTCATTCAAGTGAGAACTTAAACAAGTGAAGCGCTTCTAAAAGATTGTTTGTTGCCTTATCACATTTGCACTTGCACTCTTGCACAAACAGAGAGAAAGAGAAAGAAGCGACATGACAAAAACGTTCGGTCTGTTAGGAGTGATAAGTACAAGTAAAGTAAAATAAATTGTAGTATAGGGAGTGTTGTTCAAGTAAGCACTTCAACAAGTGAAGCACTTTGTACGGCGAGCATTTGTTACGCGCTCATGTATTGACTAATTGTATGTGTATGAGGTCAAAGTTTTAATATAGTGTGATCGTTAAAATCAGGTATCGTATCCACAGAGATTGGTTGTCATTATTATCGAGTACCGCAATTGTCATGACTTAACTTTATCTAAGCTAAAAACAAATGTATTTAATTATTTAATACTGATACTAATATACTAAGTTATCTATACTAATATAATGAGATGTTTTAGGGGAAAGAATTACCTAGGGATTAACTTGGTTTACAAATACGTGTTCGATCTTAGACTCACATTTACGGTGTTCGACCTATTTGACAACCTCAGTTCATAAACTCCTCCGCCACCTCTCCCAAGTGTAAGACGAGAGATATAACATGACTTCGTGTCAGCAAAGAAGTCTCCCTCAACGTCTTAATGACTCTAGGTCACGTGAGTCTCACCCCAACGTCATTGATTGCACACAATCCAACTCCCGACCGGGTTATTCGATCGTCGTGTTGTGTTTACCTTATCGACAATCTCAGTTCTAAAACTTCACCGCCACCTCTCCCGAGCGTAAGACAGGGGAATATATGACTTCGAGTCAATGAAGAAGTTTCTTTCAACGTCTTAATGACCCTAGGTCACGTGAGTCTTGCCCCAACGTTATCGATTGACGTTATGTTTACCTTAGTCCGAATCCGGGGTTTGTCAAATCCCTTTTTCTTGATATATCTATCTAAGCATAATAAACATAACAATACGATAAACACAATCAAACTACGAAGAACAAACATAAACGCAACACCGAAATCATCTGAATCACATATTTATAAATATAGTGTTAATCTCTATACAATCCATGTTTAACTACGACCATAACCGTATTTACAAATAAAACACGAGCTAAACATGCTCACAAAATCCTAAGTTAAAGAAATAAGGGAAGAAATTGAAGAACTTAGCCTCATCCAAAGATTTGTTGCTAAGAACCGTTCAACGATCACTTCGCCGTCTTCCTCTACCTTGAGATGTGAGCTTTACCTCTAAAATGTCTCTATCTACCCTTAGATATATTCTAAGGGGCTCCAAATGGCCAGAGAGAAGAAGAGAAGAGGAGATGAGAGGAAAGGGGATTAAATTGGTAAAATATCTCAAACATATCCTAAAAAATATCTAATATGGTGGAGAGGTCACCGCCGCGGCAGTGAGTAGGTCGATTGGCTGATCGCCGTGGCAGTAAAGAAGGCGATGGAATAGGATGACATCCTGCAGTTTCACTGCTTAGGCAGTGAATCTCACCCCCTAGGCGGTGAGTGTCTAGCAAGAATAGGCCATTCTCTGTATTTTCACCGCCGTGGCAGAGGTCTCGACGCCGCAGCGGTAGGCTTCTTTCAGAATATTGCCGCCTTACTCGTTTTTCCCCCGTTCTTCAATTGTTTTTGGTTCGATCTCATTGTTTTCGCTCCAATTTTCTATCTTTTTGCCTCACAGACCTGATTTATACAAAAAGAATAAAAATTAATTAAAACATATAAAAACGCTATAAAAATGCTCTAAAACTTAACAAAACCGGTTTGAAAATATATAGTAGATCACACCTATCAAATACCCCCAAACTTGGAATTTTACTAGTCCTAGAGCAAAACACACACATGAAAATGAAAATCACAACTGAATTAAATAACAAACAACCTAAAAACAATCTAAACATAACGACATGCGAGTTTTGACTTCATCTAACGAGCTATTTATTTTTCCCTCAACAACCGCCAGTTATATCGAGTTTAGAAGGTAAAACACATCATGTGGTTCTAGAATTTCCACATGCAATAATGGTGAATGCCATTCTAGATCCTGTAAACGTGTTAGTGCGAGACTCAATAACATAACTATACAACGACCAGATTGGATTATCCCTAAACGAAATTCATGACTTAGACTATATAGGACTAGGATTTCCATATGCTAGATTGGGGTCCACTCTCCACTAATGTAGGCTTGGAAGTTCATAGAGATCAAAAGGACTTGGTTCGGTTTTGGAATATTTGGCTAAGGGTATTTCGGAATAGAAAACGGATTAACGTTGTTAACTTAACGTTACCCAAGGCTTAACGCTTGGCACATTCACTCTCATACTCAATTCTAGACATACATTTCAGACCGACCTACTCACTTGTCAAAAGAAATGTTTTTTTTTTTTTTTTTTTTTAACTTACCATACCCCAAACTTATTCGATTAGTATGATTTCACAGGTGTGGTTAAAATGAAAGAAAAATAACAATGAGTACTCAAATACCGAACCAATTCAAAGTTCGCCCTAAACCTAACCGCTCGCATCAAGAAGCATTTGCAACTGCTAACTTGATTAACTCAAATGTGCATTTAAATTCAGTGATTAAGGTTTGGAAAAAGATCAACCGGCTAGGGTATTTGTTTATGTGTTCAGAATTGCAATGTCATTTTGGCTTCGATAGGGTAACGAAGGATAAACATATTATAGGGTAGGATTAAAAAGGCCCAAGCGACAAAACGACTGCCTAAATCATGTCTCCTGAACTACCTCGCCTAAGATTTCGCCTCAAGCTTCCCCTCAATTAGGTTCTAGAATCCTTAATTTGTCATGAGTTTGGCTAATCGATAATCGTTTTCAAATCAATTGAATAACTATACATTGAGTCTATGTGCTCGTGAAAATTAGGATCCACAATAATTTTTACCAAAAAGAATAGTCAAGCACACAAAACACACATGCAAGGGTATTACCCTTAACCTCGAAAACAGCCAAGGGTAATATCATCATCGGGTAACAGCCCAAATGAACGCAAAACTCAGCATACAACAACAACACTAACATAAACACATTCTAACCTAAACAAACATGCAATACGAGAAAATAATAAAACATTTAACATACTATACTAAATACTACATCTCACTTCCGAACTCAAAACAGAAAGTGTTCTCAGCGGTCCCAATCATCAATCTCAACATATGAAATTAAAGCATGCTGACGAAGGGGGTTTAGAACAAATACCTGGGAGGCGAGAGAATATCGCCTCCGAATAAATTCGACTGTGACGGATTTAATTATTTTGACCTTGGGTTACCTCCCAAAAAGCGCATGGTTTAATGTCCTCAACCCAACATATTCAGAACGCCCTCAAGTTTGGCGAGGTTTTGTTTTGTTCGGTTCAATCTTTCAACGACACGCCTCACTGGTTAATGTGCGTGGCCACGCACTATAAAACGACTTGGAATTCTATTGAAAGCAATGCATCAATAGCTGTTGATCTAACATCGGCAAGTACTCTGCATAAGAAATAAAACAAAACTACAAACAAATATTATATACAAAAGAAATGCCTAAAGTAAAATCGGGTCATTTACTCACAATATTGACAATAACTCTATCCAATCCCTGGAAATGTCATCAAAAACTTGGTGACGATTGTCGAAAATTGAATTTGACAAAAACTAATCCCCAGTAACGGCGCCAAAAACTTGTACGGCGAGTGTTTGTTACGCGCTCGCGTATTGACCACTTGCAAGTATAAAAGGTTAAAGTTAGTATAGTGTGATCGTTAAGATCAGGTATCGTATCCACAGGGATTGGTTGTCATTACTATCAAATACCGCAATTGTCATACCCTAACTTTATCTAGGCTAAAAGCAAATGTATTTAATTAATTAATACTAATACTAATATACTATGTTATCTATACTAATATAATGAGATGTTTTAGGGAAAAGAATTATCTAGGGATTAACTTGGTTTACAAATACGTGTTCGATCTCAATTGACTTACGTTTACGGTGTTCAACTTATTTGACAATCTCAGTTCGTAAACTCCCTCGCCACGTTTGCCGAGTGTAAGACGAGGGATATAATGTTACTTCGTGTCAACGAAGAAGTCCCCCTCAACATATTAATGACCCTAGGTCATGTGAGTCTCGCCCCAACATCATTGATTGCACACAATCTAACTCCTAACCAGATTATTGGATCGTCGCGTTGTGTTTACCTTATCGACAATCTCAGTTCTAAAACTCCACCGCCACCTCTCCCGAGTGTAATACGAGGGAATACATGACTTTGAGTCAATGAATAAGTCCCCCTAAACATCTTAACGACCCTAGGTCACGTGAGTCTTGCCCCAATGTCATCGATTGGCGTTATATTTACCTTAGTCCGAATCCGGGGTTTGTCAAACCCCGTATTCTTGATATATCTATCTAAGCATAATAAACATAACAATGTGATAAAAAAAATCAAACTATGAAGAACAATCATAAACGCAACACCGAAATCATCCGAATCACATATTTATAAATATAGTGTTAATCCCTATACAATCCATGTTTAACTACAGCCATAACCGCATTTACAAATAAAGCACGAGTTAAACATGCTCACAAAATCCTAAGTTAAAGAAATAAGGGAATAAATTGAAGAACTTAGCCTCATCTGAAGATTTGTCGCTAAGAACTGTTCAACGATCGCTTCGCCGTCTTCCTCCACCTCAGGATGTGAGCTCTACTTCTAAAACTTCTCTATCTACCTTTAGATATATTCTAAGCGGATCTAAATGGTCGGAGAGAGGAAGAGGAGATGAGAGGAGAAGAGAATAATAGGCAAAATATCTAAAAAAATATCCTAAAAAGTATCTAATCTGGTGTAGAGGTCACCGTCGCGGCGGTAAGTAGGTCGGTTAGCTGATCGCTACGGCGGTGAAGATGGCAATGGATTAGGATGACATCCTGCAGTTTCACCGCTAGGCAGTGAGTGTCCAGCAAGAATAGGTCATTCTCTGCATTTTCACCGTCACGGCGGAGGTCTGGATGCCACAGCGGTGGGCTTCTTTTAGAATATTACTACTTTGCTCGTTTTTCCACCATTCTTCGACCGTTTTTGGTTCGATCTCATAGTTTTCGCTCCAGTTTCCTACTTTTTTGCCCCCTACACCTGATTTATACAAAAAGAATAAAAACTAATTAAAACATATAAAAATGCTCTAAAACTTAACAAAACCGGTTTGGAAATATATAGGTAGATCACACCTATCACACTTCTAAAAGATTGTTTGTTGTATTATTACATTTGAACTTGCACTCCTACACAAACAGAGAGAAAGAGAGAGAAGCAACATGACAAAAAAGTTCTATCTGAAGGATTTTCATAGTATAGTTGCTCTTGAGGTCCATAAAGCTGCCCTAAATGCAAAAATTGTTACAAGACAAGCCGGGAAAATTGAGACATGCATATTGTTAATATATATATATATATATATATATATATATATATATATATATATATATATATATATATATATGGGTTGAAGCGACATGACAAAAAAGTTATGCTTGAAGGATTTCCATAATATAGTTTTTCTCGAGGTCCACAAAGCTGCCCTAAATGCAAAAATTGTCACAAGACAAGCCGGGAAAATTGAGGACATGCATATTGTTAATATATGTATATGAGTTTGGCCCATAACAGTCAATATATGGTCTTGGCCCATTAGGTCAAAACCTTAACTCAAGGATTCCCTTAGTCTCCTATAAATATCTGTATTGTAAATACCTGTAACTGTATTGTTTCCTTGAATATTAATATATCGCTCCTTATTTCTCCCAATATTCCATCTCTCAATTATTCTAACATGGTATCAAGAGCCAATTCTTTTTGGCCATGTTCTTACTAAATTGTTTCTAAGCTCAATCATTTCAGTCTTTTGCCACGTCACTGCCCATCTTGTTTTCATCTTCCAATACCCTAACATCATATTCATCATCACCATCAGATTTGCTTCATCAAAATGAGGTCAACGACACCAAAATCATTGCTATTGGGGTTCTCACTCGCCTCCACGCGCCGCCCAAGCCACCACAGTTCTGCGGCATCTGTTGACTGTGATAGGCCTCACCGTCACTTTGATATCAAATTTTAACATATCAGAGAATATTCCAATGCCTTCAGAATCACTACAATCAGAGTTTGAACGTGCCTTCATGCGCTATCGACAGTCTCACCGCCGCAATCAACTTCGTCGACTCTTACGAGATTCAATAACAACCTAAATTAATCATACAATATACTATTAGAAGCATCTTATCGAGATTTTTGACAAGCAATAATGGTGAATGCCATTATAGATCCTATAAACGTGTTTGTGCGAGACTTAATAATATAACTACACAACGACCGGATTGGATCATCCACCAACGAAACTCATGACTTAGACCGTATAGGACTAGGATTACCATATATCTGATTGGGGTCTACTCTCCACTAATATAGGTTGAGTAGTTCATAAAGATCAGAAGGACTTAGTCCGGTTTTGGAATATTTGGCCAAGGGTAATTTGGAATAGAAACCGGGTTAACTTTATTAACTTAACGTTACCCATAACTCAACGTTTGGCACATTTACTCTCGTACCCCATAGATAAATTAGAAAACAATCCCGAACAAACGTTTAAGACCGACGTACTCACTTATCAAAAGAAACATAATTTTTTATTTTTTTTTTACTTTTAACTTACCATACCCCAAACTTATTCGATTAGTATGATTTCACGGATGTGGTTAAAATGAAAGAAAAACAATAAGTGAGTACTCGAATACCTAACCAATCCGAAGTTCGCCCTAAACCCAACCACACACATCAAGTAGTATTTGCAACTGCTAGCTTGATTTACTCAAATTTGTGCCTTCGGTTAAGCGAGAAAGGTTTGGAAAAAGATCAATTGGCTAGGGTATTTGTTTATGTGTTCAGAATTGAATTGGCATTAAGGTTTCGATAGGGTAACGAGGGATAAACATGTTACAAGGTAGGCTTAAAATGGCTCAAACAACAAAAAGAATGCCTAAATCATGTCTCCTGAACTACCTCGCCTAGGATTTCGCCTCATGCTTTCCCTCAATCAGGTTTTAGAATCCTTAATTTATCATGAGTTTGGCTAATCGATAATTTTCCTTAAATCAACTGAATAAAAGTACATTGAGTCTATGTGCTTGTGCAAATTAGGATCTACAATAATTTAAACCAAAACGCAATGTCAAGCACACAGAACACACATGCATGGGTATTACCCTTGACCTCGAAAACAACCAGGGGGTAATATCATCATCGGGTAATGGCCGAGATAAATTCAAAATTCATCATGCAACAAAAAATACAAATAAACACAAACTAACCTAAACAAACGTGCACACAAGAAAACAATAACGCAACTCACGTACTACATACTACACATCACTTCCGAACTTAAAAAGGATAGTGTTTTCAGCGGTCCAATCATCATTCTCAACATTATGAATTAAAGTATGGTGATGAAAGGGGTTTAGAACACATACCTGGGAGGCGAGAGGATCTTGCCTTCGAATCAAGTCGGATGAGATGGATTTAATTTATTTTAGACCTTGGGTTGCCTCCCAAGAAGTGCGTCGTTTAATGTCCTCGGTCCGACACATGCCCTCAAGCTTGGCGAGATATTGCACTAGATGGCTCAATCTTTCAATGACACACATCACCAGCTTATGTGCATGGCGGCAACACTATAAATGGCTTAGAATCCCATTGAAAGGAATGAATCAATACCTAGCGATCTAACATCTCCAAGTACCCTGCATAAGAAACAAAAACAAAACTACAAACAAAAATTATATACAAACAAAATGCCTAAAGTAAAATAGGGTCATTTACTTACAATATCAATAATAACGAAAAAAATACAATCCCCGGCAACAGCGCCAAAAACTTGGTGACGATTGCCGAAAACTGCATATAACAAACAACTAATCCCCGGTACTGACACCAAAAACTTGTACGACGGGCATTTGTTACGCACTCGTGTATTGACTACTCGCAAGTGTACGAGGTCAAAGTTTTAGTATAATGGATCTTGAGGATCGGGTATCGTATCTACAGGGATTAGTTGTCGTTACTATCGTGTATCGTAATTGTCAGGACTTAACTTTATCCAGGCTAAAAACAAATGCATTTAATTAATTAATACTAATACTAATATAACCTAAATTAACTATACTAATATAATGAGATGTTTTAGGGGAAAGAATTGTCTAGGGATTAACTCGGTTTAGAAATACGTGTTCGATCTTGATTGACTTACGTTTATGGTATTCGACCTATTTGACAATCCCAGTTTGTAAACTCCCCCGCCACATTTCCCGAGTGTAAGACAGGGGAATACATGACTTCGTGTCAATGAAAAAGTCCCCCTCAACATCTTCACGACCCTAGGTCACATGAGTCTTACCTCAACGTCATTGATTGCACACAATCTAACTCCCGACTGAGTTATTGGATCGTCGCGTTGTTTACCCTAGTCCGAATCCAGGGTTATCTCTTCCAAGTGTCAAATCCCAAATTCTTGATATATCCATCTAAGCATAATAAACAAACAATACGACAAATACAATCAAACTAGTGAAGAACAATCATAAACGAAACACCGAAATCATACGAATCACATAGTTATAAATATATTGTTAATCTCTATACAATCCATGTTTAACTAACGGCCATAGCCGTATTTACAATAAAGCACGAGCTAAACATGCTCACAAATTCCTAAGTTAAGGAAATAAGGGAAGAAATCGAAGAACTTAGCCTCGTCCAAAGTTTAGCCGCTATGAACGTTCAACAATCGCTTCGTCGTCTTCCTTTCCCTCGGGATGTGAGCTCTCCCTCTAAAACTCCTCAATCCACCCCTAGATATATTCTAAGGGTGGTCGCATGCAAGAGAGACCAAAAATGAGAGAGGAGAGGGGATTATATAGGATAAATATCTCAAACATATCCTAAAAAATATCTAATCTAGTGCAAAGGTAGGTTGGTTAGTTGATTGCCTAGGCGGTGAAGACAGCAGTGGACTTGGTTGACATCCTGTATTTTTACCGCCGCGGCTATGGATCTCACCACTGAGGTAGTGTACATTTAGCAAGATAAGTCGTTCTTTGTATTTTCACCGCCGCAACAGAGGTCTGGACACCACGGCGGTGGGCTTCTTTCATAATATTGTCGCCTTGCTCGTTTTTCCACCGTTATTCGACCGTTCTTGGTTCAATCTCATCGTTCATGCTCTAGTTTCTTATCTTTTTTCCCCCACACACCTGATTTCTACAAAAAGTATAAAACCTAATTAAAACCTAATAAAATAAATATAAAAACTACTCTAAAACTAACAAAACTGTTATTGAAATATGTAAGTAGATCACACCTATCATCCGCAAAGAGAACGCAAGCTCTGAAGCTGGTGAGATCAGTCTCCACGATGAGCGTAAGGATCGGCCGAAAAGGGAAAACCATGGCCGACCCCCGCCGAGAAGAGAAACCAAAGAATTTGATTGTGAAATATGTGTTAATGGAGAATTCAATGTGATCATTGTGATAGATGGTGGCCTCGGCCTCGGGGAAGCAACTACTTCTTCCTGGAAGAAGCATAATGGTAAAGCAAATTAGAAAGCCAACGAGGGCATGCACGAGGTGAGCACGATCGATGCTACCTCACACAACGTCATCTCCTTCAATGAAGCTAATCTCCGAGGGGTTTATACCCCTCATGACGATGCTAATAGGTGTAATCTACCTATATATTTTCAAACTGATTTTATTAGTTTTAGAGTTTTTTTTATAGCGTTTTTATTATGTTATAATTAGTTTTTATTCTTTTTGTATAAATCAGATGTTTGGGGGTAAAAAGGTAGGAAAACGGAGCATAAACAAACAGATCATACCAAGAATGGTCGAAGAACGGTGGAAAAATGAGCAAGGAGACAATATTCTGAAAAAAAGCCCACTGCCACTGCGTCCAGACCTTCGTCGCGATAGTGAAAATATAGAGAGGGCCATTTCTTGTTGGACGTCCACCGCCATAGCAGTTAGATCCACCGCCGCTACGGTGAAAATACAGGATGGTTACCAAGTCCACAGCTATCTTCACCACCTAGGCGATCACTTAACCGACATACTCCACCACCGCGGCGATCACCTTTGCACAACTTTTAGATATTTTTGAGATATTTTCTCTATTTAATCCCCTCTCCTCTCCTTTTAAGACCTCCCGCCATTAGAGCCCTTAGGCCTTAGTTTAAAATAGAGAGAGAGTGTGGGGAGTACTTAAACAAATCTGAAGGAGAAGATTACCATGCAGAGAAAGAGAAGCGATTGGTGGACGGTTTTAGCAGCTAATCTTCGGACTACGGCTAAGTTCATCTGTTTTTTCTTTTATTTCTTAACTTCTATATTTGTTTGACCATGTTTAGCTCGATTTTAATGTATAAATGGTTATAACCATGAGTTAAACGTGGATTATCTATGGGATTAATATTATTTATGAAAACGTAGTTTTGTTTGAGTTGTGTTTCTTTAATGATTGTTCTTCGCTATTTTTTATTGTGTTTACTGTATTGTATGTTTATTATGATTAGATAGATATATCGAGAATACGGGGTTTGACAACCCTAGATTCGGACTAGGGTAAACACTACGTGACGATCCAATAACTCGGGAGGGAGTTGGATTGTGGGCAATCGATGACGTTGGGGCAAGACTCACGTGATCTAGGGTCGTTAAGACGTTGAAGGGGACTTCTTTGTGAAACGAAGTCGTGTATTCCCTTGTCTTACACTCAGGAGAGAAGGCGGGGGAGTTTACGAACTGAGATTGTCGATAGGGTAAACACAACGCGACGATCCAATAACCCAGGAAGGAGTTGGATTGTGTTCAATCAATGACGTTGGGGAGAGACTCACGTGACCTAGGGTCGTTAAGACGTTGAGGGGGACTTCTTTATTAACACGAAGTCACGTATTCCCTCGTCTTACACTTGGGAGAGGTGGCGGGGGAGTTTACGAACTGAGATTGTTGAATAGGTCAAACACCATTATTATAAACTAAACAAAATCAAACGCGTTTAAGTAAATAAAGTTAATCCCTAGATAATCCATCCCCTAACTATCTCGTATTAGTATAATTAGTATAGATTAAATTAGGTTATATTAGTATTAGTATTAATTAATTAAATACATTTTTTATCGCCTAGATAAAATTAGGTTATGATAAACATGATACTCGATAATAACGACAACCAATCCCTGTGAATACGATACCCGATCTTAAATATCACATAATACTAAAACTTTAACCTCGTACACTTGCGAGTAGTCAATACGCGAGCGTGTAACAAACGCTCTTCATACAGATGCCTTGGTGGTATCTGCCCTAATCAAGCACTACAAAGTTGGACGAATCTTGATCGATGGCAGAAGCTCCGCAGATATCATTTTCAAGTATTCTTTCGACCAAATGAACGTGAGTCCAAGTTCCATGAGACCTACTACCTCCCCTCTTATTGATTTTGGTGGGAAGGTGGTGAATTCCATGGGTTGGACCTTCATTTCCTTTACGGTTGGTGTTGTACCCACTTGAGCCACGGTTTGGGTTAGATTCTTCATCATGGACTGACCTTCTCCTTACAATGCGATCATTGGGTGACCCACCTTAGTTGCATTAAAATCCATATCCTCCCCCTACCATCAATAAATGAAATTTTCTACAAAAAGAGAGGTGGGAGAGGTGAGAAAAGACCAAGAATCTGCTAGCTCTTGCACGATGAGGGCACTTGAAAAAAAGAAATAGCTATTAATGGTCGGGACCGAGAACGACGAAGTTGAACTCATGGCTTTGACCGATCCCGGAACCATGCCTATTAACGACCCTCCAGATGAGGAACCCCGTCCACATCGTCATGTAAACTTGATATAAGTTCCTATTCATCCTACTATTTAAGGGAGAACCGTCCAAGCTTAGCCCAGCACAACAAGAAGAATTAACCGATCTCCTTAGGAGGAATTACGACGTGTTCGCTTGGTCCCATAACGAACTTCCTGGGATTGATCCTAGTGCACCAACTCCATACTAACCTTTACCATCCCCCTGTGAGGCAAAAAAGAAGGAAATTCCACCCGAAGCATCAAAAGCTCATTGAGCAAGAAATGGATAAATTGATGAAATCTGTCGTGGTAGAAGAGGTAGAATTTCCTGTCTGGCTCTTCGATATTGTCCTCGTACTTAAATTCAGGAACAAATGGGGCTTTTGCGTGGACTTCAAGGACCTTAATAAGGGAAGCCCCAAAGATTCTTCCCTTTCCCGAGAATAGACTTAATCATCGATGCTACGGCGGGGCACGAACTCTTGAGTTTTCTTGATGCTTATGCTGGGTATAATCAAATTCCCATGTTTTCTCCTGATAATGGAAAGACCTCATTCATTATAAACAGAAGCACCTACTGTTACAAGTTAATGCCCTTCGGTCTTCGCAATACCAGGGCTACCTACTAAAGGCTCTTTAAAAATATGTTCAAGGAAGAGATTGGCTCGACGATGGAAGTTTACATCAATGATATGCTCGTAAAGAGAACCAAAGCATGTGGCCATCTCGGCCATCTCCAAAATTGCTTTAACAGGCTCCGAACTCACCGCGTGAAGTTGAACCCCACCAAGTGTATCTTCGGGGTTTCAGTAAGGAAGTTCTTAGGCTACATGGCATCCCAAAGGGGCATTGATACCAATCCTAATCAAATCATCGCCACTCTTAGAATGGCCTCTCAGCATATAAAAAAGAAAATTCAAATGCTCATGGGAAGACTGGTTGTTCTGAACTGTTTTATTTCATGATCTTCAGATAAGTGCCTTTTTTCTTTAAAGTTTTGTAGGGCAACAAGACTTTGAGTGGAAAATTGAATGCAAGGCTGCCTTCCAAAATCTTAAAACATACCTATCTTCGGCATCACTGTTGAGTACTCCCAAGGACGGAGAGGAATTGTTCATGTACATTGCTAATTTAAACAATGTAGTCAGTGAGGCATTGGTTCGAGAAGAGAAAGGGGTTCAAATACATGTGTATTACGTGAGTCGGGTTTTAACCGATACCAAAACAAGATATCAACGTTTCGAGAAGTTAACCTGTGCCCTTCTCATTGCATCACAAAAATTGAGCCAATATTTTCAAGTCCATGTGATCGTTGTTCTTACTGACCAACCCTTGCAGCAAGTTCTACACTCACTTGATGTTTTTGGCCGATTCATGAAATATAGCCCTGAACTTGGCTAATTTCACATTGACTACCAGCCGAGGACAACCATCAAATGACAAGTCATGCCCGACTTTATTGTTGAAATAACTTTCCTGGAAGTACCCATCCTGGATAATCATGACCTTGCCCGACTAGAGCCCCATCTCGGCTAAGCAGAGGCACTGGTCCCAGAAGAGACACCTTCTCATCTCGAAAAAAGTAACGACTTTGCTCTAGACAATTGGTGGTTATTCACGGATGGTTCCTTTAACATGGGGGACTGTGGGGCCAAAATGGTCCTGGTAACCTTTGATCGGGGAGAAATTGAATATGCACTCTGATTGGGATTCAGAGCTACCAATAATGAAGTAGAGTATGAAGCCCTTCTTGCCTGGCTCAGATTATCAAGAGAATTCAACGCCAAAAACCTACAAGTCTTTTGTGACTCACAGCTCGTTGTAAATCAAGTCAACAGTGAGTACATAGCCAAGGAACGAAGTATAACCGCCTACGTTGGGAGGGCAAAGGCGCTTATGGAAAATTTTAAAAAACTCCAAGTACGCCAAATCCCCTGAGAAGAGAATCGACACTTCGATGCTTTGGCTAACCTGGCCTCAGCCATGGAATTCACCCTGAAACGGAGCGTTCCCATAGAATATCTGGAGGAACCAAGCACTGTAATGTCTGACCGAGTAAGCACCATATGCACTTTTTCTGATACACCAACTTGGATGGATCCAATAAGGGAATATCTCTTAAACAGAACACTCTCCTCTAACTGAGCAGAGGCCAGGAGACTAAGGTATAAGGAATCTAGGTACACCCTCATCGATGGAGTGCTTTATCTAAGATCATTATCATGCCCATACTCCCGTTGCCTAAGACCAAAAGAGTCTAACTACGTGATGAAGGAAGTCCACGAAGGGATGTGTGGCAACCACTCAAGAGGAAGGTCCATGGTTCACAAGATTATTCTTCATAGATACTTCTGATCGGACATACACAAGGACTCCATGGAGTTTGTCAAAAAATACGATAAATGTCAGAGATTTATCTCTCATCCCAAACAACCTCCAACCGTTCTCATCCCTATGACGAGTCCTTAGCCCTTTGCCTAGTGGGGCATTGACTTTCTCGGTCCATTCCTCCTAAGGGACCGAGCAGAGAAAGTTTCTCGTTGTCACAATCGACTATTTAACAAAATGGGTAGAAGCCAAGCCACTTGCATGAATCTCCAAGGAAAGGATAAGAGATTTCGTATGGAAAAGTATTGTGTGTCGCTTTGTCATACCCATGGCTATAATCTTTGATAATGGGAAGCCGTTTGACAATTACCTATTCATGAAATTCTGCGTCGAGTTGGGGATTCAAGCCCACTTCTCATCTCCGGGGCACCCCCAAGCCAACGAACAAATAGAAGTAGCCAACCACACCATTCTTCACGAACTCAAGGCCAGATTTGACAAATCAAAGAGAAGATGGGTGGAAGATATGAGCCCTGTTCTATGGGCATATAACACTACAGCGAGGACACCCATGGGGGAAACTACTTTCGCAATGGCTTTTGGGTCCGAAGCGATAATTCCTACCAAAATTAGCATACCCTCTTCCCGAACAGCAATGATCTTCAATTGAGAAAAAAACAAAACCTCGTTTGCCCTTAACCTTGATCTTCTTGAAGAGAAAATGGAATGTGCCCGTGTTCGACAAGCAACTTATCAACAAACAGCAGCCAGGTATTACAATAAAATGGTCTGCCCTTGGTCATTTGATGTTGGAGACCTTGTCCTTCGAAAAGTAACCTTGACCACCAAGGATACGACCGCCAATAAACTCGCCCCATCTTGGGAAGGGCCATATTATGTTACCCGCATTGTCCATCTTGGCACCTGGTAGCACGTAAAATATGCCGCTATTGATTACTTGCAAGTATATGAGGTCTAAGTTTTAGTATGATGGTTCTTTGAAGATCGGGTATCGTATCCACATGGATTTGTGTTCGTTGCTATCGAGTACCGCGTTTGTTATGACCTAACTTTATCTAGGCGATCAAAAATGTAAATAATTAATTAACTAAACTAATATAACCTAAATTATATATACTAATATACTAATACATTTTAGGGGAAAGAATTGCCTAAGGATTAACGTGTTTACAAATACGTGTTTGATCTCGATTTACTCATGTTTACGGTGTTCGACCTATTTGACAATCTCGGTTCGTAAACTCCACTGCCACTTCTCTCGAGTGTAAGATGGGGGAATACATGACTTCAAGTCAACGAAGAAGTCCCCCTCAACATCTTAACGACCCTAGGTCACGTGAGTCTCGCCCAGCGTCATTGATTGGGCACGATCCAACTCCCGACAGGGTTATTGGATCGTCGTGTTGTCTTTATCCTATCAATAATCTTGGTTCTAAAACTCCACCGCCACCTCTCCCGAGTATATGACGGGGGAATACATGACTTCGAGTCAACGAATAAGTTCCCCTTAACATCTTAACGACCCTAGGTCACGTAATTCTTGGTCCAACATCATCGATTGTCCACAATCCTAACCCCGACCGAGTTATTGGATCGTGGCGTTTGTTTACCCTAATCCGAATCTGGAGTTTGTCAAACCCCGTATTCTCCATGTATCTAACTAAGCATAATAAACAAAAAAAAAAATGATAAACACAATCAAACTACAAAGAACAAACATAAACACTACACCGAAATCATCCAAACACATATTTATAAATTTATTGTTAGTCCCTATACAATCCATGTTTAACTACGACCATAACCACATTTAAAAATAAATAATGAGCTAAACATGCTTACAATATCCTAAGTTGAAGAAATAAGGGAAGAAATCGAAGAACTTAGCCACATCAGAAGATTTGTCACTAAGAACCATTCAACGATTGCTCCGTCGTCGTTCTCCACCTCGGGATGTGAGCTTTCCCTCTAAAACTATTAAATCCAACCCTAAGTATAGCCCAAGGGGCTCTAGTGGCTGGGAGGTCCAAGAGAAAAGGATAGAAATGGATTTTTATAGGCAAAATATCCCAAAATATCTAATAAAAATATCTAACCTGTGCTGAGGCCACCGCCTAGGTGGTGAGTAGGTCGGTTGGTTGATCGTCGCAGCGGTGAAGACAGCGGTGGATTTAGAAAAAATTCTGCAGTTTCACCTCCTAGGTAATGAGTGTCCAGCATGAATAGATCATTCTCTGTATTTTTACCGCCACGGTGGTAAGTTTCTTTCACAATATTGCCTCCGTGCTCATTTTTCCACCGTTTTTCAATCGTTTTTGGTTTGATCTTATCGTTTTTACTCCAGTTTCCTATATTTTTACCCCACACACTTGATTTATACAAAAAGTATAAAAACTAATTAAAACATAATAAAAATAACTATAAAAATACTCTAAAAGTAACAAATCCGGTTTAGAAATATGTAGGTAGATCACAACTATCAGCACCTATGAGTTGGAGATCGAAAAGGGTGTTGTCCTAAGGCACCCTTGGAATGCAGAGCATCTAAAATGATACTACCCCGAAGGGGAAGCGCCAATGAACTTGTAAAGTTTTTTACTTTCAAAGTTTGTAAAGAATCTACTTATGAATGGAAGCAATATTTTGTTTCACTATTACTCCATTCTCTAATTTTTTTTGGTAGCAGTAAAGTGCAACCCCCATCCCATCTTAAATTAGGATGAGCAGCCCTTCGTTCCATCTCGGACGAAGATGTGCCATCCCTAGTTTTTTATCATCCCAAACTGGTATCCTGACGTGTAACGTTAGGGATAATCTCCATAATGAACCCCATCCCGGCGCGTTGCGTCAGGTGTGTAACTAGACCCTCTCCACAAGTCGGTAGTAATTGCTCGGGGATTGATAGCTAGCGTCTTCTAATGGAAATTATACCGATCAAGTCTGAGGACCTACAGGTAAGATGTTCCTGTAGGCCAATTTTGGGATAACCTGAACAGCCTCAGAGATGAGCCCCACTAAGGAGAACCCACCTGTGACCGGCAACAGGGGGCCAACCTGGGGTCACCCCTTGGGGACTGCGAGGGACAAATTCCACACTGATACCACCCTTGGAATTTTAACCTACCACCTGAGAAGGGGAAGCATAATCTATTCTAGGGAGTTAGTTCCTAGAAGGGGAGGGTGACGACTTCTCGGTTACCTATTTGAGAAGAGGCTAAAAAACAAATGGCAAAGGGACTTAAATTTTTTCAAGCAAAAAATAACACAAATTGTGCAAGTATTGTGAATTATCGGCCCAGGATATAGCGTCGCCGAGATCAGGAAGAAAGTAATACGAACACCCAAATGGCTAAGACAAATGGCAGAGAGCATGCATCATAGCTAAAAATGACTAAGTCTCCAAAAATAACCGAGAAGGGGACATGATGGTAAAGAAAGATCCATAAATATCCAAAGTCTTCAAATCTGACCGAGCAGGGGCTTAGGTCATTCTCTAAGATAAATGAGTAAAACTCCACTACCAGGATAAAGGACTCGTCTTTACTTAAAAAAAAAAAAAAAAAAAAAAAAAAAAATCTCCAATGATAGACAAGAATAAAAAGATGTCAAGGCATGCATTCACCAACTCAAAAGATGTTAGGAAAAATCACAAGTGTTCAACATCTACGGGGAAGAGATAAGAAAATATTCGTTTATTCATTTGGTGTCCAATACATTCTCAAAAGGGGTCCCAATGCCCATGACAAAAGGCCCTTATCCAAGCAAAAGAGGCTAGGACGCCAAACGGAACAAACATATAAAAAAAAAAAAAAACAAAAAAAAAAAAAAACAAAAAAAGTCAAGTTCGAAATTTTTAATTCAAGATTGAGGGGTTAGGGCTGAGGTTTGTTCTTGGTCAATGGGGGACACCTTCACCAAAGGGGGGTTCATCCTACCCGGCCATAATGTTCCCAGGAATGGTATCCCGATATCTATTTCATCTAGGTCGCCATTTACTGCCCCCGTTTCAATTTCGACATTTCCTTGGTTGGCTCCAACCTTTCCCATTTTGGCATAAGCTACCGCCGCTACTGTGTCTTCACTTCTTTCTCCAATTATAACATTTTTTGTCCCGGAATCGCCCATCTTCTTCCCCAAAAAAAGACCTGACCCATATGCAATGCTTCTTGAACGTTAAAAAATGTCGCTAACACCTCAAAAAGCTCTAATAGGAACATCGAAACTCAAAAAAGGGCTCACAATAGAGTCCCCAGTCTTTTGAACTTCTTCTCAATACTAGGGACTGAAGGGCTACTGATGAGCATAAAAATAGCCACTCCAACGCAACCAATCAATGACTGCCACGCGTCCACAACTCCCTACAAACTTTAAAGCATGATAAAGACTAAGTATGGAGAATGTACCGAGAAGAGAATCGTCTCCATCTACACCAGTCGCCCCCAAAGGACTCAACATTCTCCAGGATGGCCAGCAAGTCATCGCCGGGATGGGAGACCGCTGCACGGCGAAGTGTTTGTTACATGCTCGCGTATTGACTACTCACAAGTGTACGAGGTCAAAGTTTTAGTATAGTGTGATCATTAAGATTGGGTATCGTATCCACAGGGATTGGTGTTCGTTACTATTGAGTATTGTTGTTATCGTGACCTAACTTTATCTAGGCTAAAAACAAATGTATTTAATTAATTAATACTACTACTAATATAATCTAAATTAACTAACTAATATAATGAGATGTTTAAGGGGAAAAAATTGTCCAAGGATTAACTCGGTTTATAAATACATGTTCGATCTCGATTTACTTACGTTTCCGGTGTTCGACCTATTTGATAATCTCAATTCGTAAGCTCTGTCGCCACATCTCCCGAGTGTAAGACGAGGGATATAACGCGACTTCGTGTCAATGAATAAGTCCTCCTCAACGTCTTAATGACCCTAGAGTTCGTACCACCGCACCCTTTGAGATGTGGGACAATAACCCTGGCAGTGCTCCTAGAGCTAGCTTCGTGATAAATGCAATTGATCCCTGCGCTGGAAAAATGAACCGCAGACAAAAAAGGAAGGTCTGTGAGGTAGGGAAGAAACCAGGCAGCAGAGAAGTAATGGTTCTGACAAGCAGAACTGGACCAGAGATCACATTTGACGATGAGGACTATAGGGAAGTGGCTCATCCTCCTGATGACGCCTTAGAAATAACGCTCTGGATCTCTAGCTTCAAGGTGCGAAAGATTCTGGTCAACACAGGCAGTTCAGTCAACGTTATTTTTATTGACACACTCAATCAGATGGGTGTTTCCAACTCAAACATTGGATCAACCCAAATGTTGATGGTAAGTTTTAATGGAGACCTAAGCTCTTCGATGGGGAAGATCACATTACCCGTCGCAGTGAGCAAAGATGGGGGTAGATTGACCAAGGCCATGGAGTTCACCGTAATGCATTCAACGTCCCCATACAATGTTATCTTGGGATAGCCCTAACTTAACAGAATAGGGGTCATAGCATTAACGCTTCATTAATGTGTAAAGTACATTAATGATGGAATGATGGTTATCATCCGAAGAGCCCAAGCTGTGTCCAAGCAATGTTTAGCGATAGCTACGAAGAAGAAAAAGAAAAAGAAGACAACTAAACAGGAAACAAGAGCAGGGACTCATCAGGGCTCAGATCAACAGCCTAGCTCAGGGGCTCACCATACCTCAAATCAACAATCAAACTTAGGAGTTCGTCAGAGCTCAGATCAACAGCCTAGCTCAAGAGCACATCGGAGCTCAGGTCAGCAACTCAGCGCAAGACATCAATAACTTTAGGGAACATCTCGGGGTCCTTCAACCAGCAAAATAGATCAGAGAAGTAACTTTCAGTCATGGGGCCAAAAATTTATTGATTGGCACATCACTGAGCAAATCTAAGGAAACAGGACTCATACAACTGTTAGAAATGAATCTGGACATGTTTGCTTGGGCACCTAAAGATATGAAGGGGATTAGCCTTGAGGTGATGTTTCATTGAATTGATATCTCAAGGTCTTACCCTCCAATAAGGCAATAGAGGAGAATGTTCAGTCCGTTGAAAAATAAAGTGATAAAGTCTGAAGTACTGAGGTTGCTCAGAATGGGGCATATAAGAGAGGTGATATACCCAAAGTGACTAGCCAATCTAGTGTTGGTCAAGAAGTAGAATGGAAAATGGAAGATGTGCATAAATTTTATTGATGTTAACCAGGCATGCCCCAAGGATTATTATCCGATGCCTAGGATAAACTAGATGGTAGACGCAATTACGAGGCACGAACTATTATCCTTGATAGACGCTTACTCCGGGTACAATTAGATCCAAATGAATCATTAGGAAGAGAAAGCAACAACTTTCATCACCCTTAGAAGCACATATTTCTGTAGAGTAATGCCCTTCAGTTTGAGAAACACAGGGGCGACTTACTAACGACTGGTGAACCACAGGTTCCAAGAAAAAATTGCAACGACTATGCAGGTTTATATAGATGACATGTTGGTCAAGAGTACTAAGAAGGAATATTATTTAGAGTATCTAGAGGAGACTTTCACAATACTACAAAAGTACAATATGAAGTTGAATCCTGAGAAATGCGCATTCAGTGTGATGTCGAGTAAATTCCTAGTTTTATGGTGAACAAGACGGGTATCATGGTTGATGTTGGGCAAATAAAAGTTGTTCGGAATATGAATTCCTCCACAATGATACATGAAGTCTAGGTGCTAACTACAAGATTGGATACCCTAAATAGATCCATCTCCAAATGTACAGACAAGTGTTCTCCATTTTTCAAAATTTTGAGAAGATATAAGAATTTTCAATGGGATGAAGACAACGAACGTGATTTACAATCTATCAAGGATTACCTTGGCTCTATCAAAACTTTAGCCAAGGTTAACTCTTGCGATGAGTATACGACGAGGTTTTTACACGCTCGCGTATTGACTACTCGTAAGTATACGAGGCCAAGTTTTATAGTGGATCTTTAAGATCGCATATCATTCCACATGGACGGTGTGAATAATTGAATAGAACAATTTGCATAGTCTCCTATTATCCAGAACGTTAAAGAATTATTTTAAATTAAACTAATTAAAACTAAGCTAAACTACAATTGGTGGGTTAATCCTAAGTAAGTTGATTACCTAGAGATTGATTTCATTCACTTAATACATGTTTGATTTCGTTTAGTTAACAATAACGGCGTTTATGGTATCTGACAATCTCGGTTCATAAACTCATCCGCCACCTCTTCCAAGTGTAAGACAGGGGAATACGCGACTTCATGTCAACAAAGAAGTCCCCTCAACATCTTAACGACTCTAGGTCGCGTGAGTCTTGCCCCAACTTTATCGATTGCACACTCACTAACGCCCTCCCTGGTCGTTAGATTGTAACGATGTGTTTACCCTGGTCCGAATCCAGAGTTACCTCTTCCGAGTGTCAAACCCTATATTCTCAAATCCAACCCTAATACCTTAACAAGCATACTAAGATGGTCATAAAATGATAAACACAATTGGAATTAAAAATAAACAACCGTTAAATAAACATATATTACATCAAACAAGTATTTACGCAACTACATCGATCCCTAGCTAATATTTATCTAATCTAACATGATCTTAGCCATTGAAATATTAAACCAAGAGGGATTCATCATCATTTACAATAAAAAAATTAAATTACAAAGAGAGAAACAAAGATCGATCCGCCTAAGTTTCCTCTTCTCTGGATGATGAATATCCTCTTTGAGCTCTTCAAAAATGGCCAAGGATCACCTCCTAAGGTTAGGGACGTCTCAACTATCCAAGCCCTCTTCAATAGAAGTGGGAGAAAGGGTTTTATAGTGGTAAGGTTTCAAAAATATCTCAAAAGATCTTAATTCTGTACAGAGCTGACCACCTAGGTAGTGGGTAAGTCGGCTTCTCTCTGATCTTTCACCTCCTAGGCCGTGGGACTAGCTCCCAACTATCTGCATTTTCACTACCTAGACGGTGGGACTTTGCTCATTTTCAATATTCTCTGCATTCTCACCGCCGCGGCGGTGGGTCTTGTGCCTTTGAAACCTTGCTTCTTCAACGTTTTCCTACTGTTTTCGCTCGTTTGTCACTTGTTTGCATCCCTATACCTGAATTACATAAAAACTAACAAAAAAACAATTAAATATTACTAATTCACTCAAAAACTACCAAATCTGGCTTAGAAGTAGATAGGTTATTTCAACCTATCAAATACCCCCAAATTCAGAATTTTGCTAGTTCTTGAGCAAAACACCCTAACACTAAATTAAACTAACTACACTAATTAACTAACAACTAATCTAAAAATAAATAAACATAACAAAGAATAAGTAAATGCATATGAGTTCTAAGTCCTATCGAAGAAACCAAGTGGTTCTTCCCTCAACAACCCTTAATCTGATCAAGTTCGGGAAATAACACACACCAAGTGGTGTTCTAGAATTTCAACACTCAATTTCAGTTAAAACCACTCTCGATCCATTTGAAATATGTGTGTGAGAAAGCTCAAATATATAACTAACGAAACACCGAATTGGATTATTCAGTAGCTAAGCTCATGACTTAAACCTTAAAGGATTCAAGAAAACCATACGCTTGACTGGGCTTGACTATCCACTAATGTAAGTTTGAATATTCACAGAGATCAATAGGACTTGGTTTCACTTTAGAGGACGACCAAGGGTATCGCAGGAATAGAAAACATAAAATCGCTAAGATTAAACGATACCTGAGGCACAAACGCGTGTTGCTGTAACACTCTCTCGTAACCCCACATAAACACAACCCTGAACAAGAATTTAAGAACTTTGTATTCACTTGTCGAAAGTAATGAAAATAAAAACTATATTTACATAGTTTTTTTTTTTTTTTAAGAAACATAACACACCCCCAAACTTATTCGAATTTCTACAATTTTAGAAGTGTACAAAAAAAGATTAAGTAACATCCCCCAAACTTATTCAAATTTCTAAAATTTTAGGAGTGTGCAAAAAAGGATTAAGAAAATGACAAGTGAATACAGTAATACCAAATTAATAAAAATTCATCCGAAACCCGACTGCTCACTTCAAGTAGCATAGATTAATGCTAACTTGGTTTTATTCAATTTGAAACTTAGGCTTAGTGACAATGGTTTGGAAAAATTTAATTGGATAGAGTATTGATATGTGTTCAGAATTGAAAAGATTATTGGCTTCGACAAGGGAATGAAGGATTTTTCACCAAAATTCCTCATAGACAAGGAATTTAGGTTAGTACGCTCTATTGGATCACGATTCATGGCATTGAAATTGGCTTCTTCTCTCTTTCCTTATTATTTCCAATGTATGCTCGATCTCGAGATCAAGAGTTAAGAATTCCAAACTTCTTCGACGTTGCATGCACTGCTTGATCACAACTGACGAAACAAACAAACAAAATAATTAAAATGAAAATAAAACAAAAGAATTGTCTGGATTAATATTCCATTACTTAGTCGCAATATCAATTCTACACATTCAACACCATCCCCGGCAACGGCGCCAAAAACTTGTACGATGATGTTTTTACACACTCGCGTATTGACTACTCGCAAATATACGAGGTCAAGTTTAATATAGTGGATCTTTAAGATCGGATATCGTTCCACAGGGACGATGTGAATAATTGAATACCACAATTTACATAGTCTCCTATTATCCAGATAGTTAAAGAATTATTTTAAATTAAACTAATTAAAACTAAGCTAAACTACAATTAGTGGGTTAATCCTAACTAAGTTGATTACCTAGAGATTGATTTTGTTCACTTAATACATGTTTGATTTCGTTTAGTTAACAATAACGGTGTTTATGGTATCCAACAATCTCGATTCGTAAACTCCTCTGCCACCTCTTCCGAGTGTAAGACGGGGGAATACGCGATCTCGTGTCAACGAAGAAGTCCCCCTTAATGTCTTAACGACTCTAGGTCGCGTGAGTCTTGCCCAACGTCATCGATTGCACACTCACTAACGCTCCCCCAGGTTGTTAGATCATAACAATTTGTTTACCCTAGTCCGAATCCAGGGTTACCTCTTCCAAGTGTCAAATCCTATATTCTCAAATCCAAACCTAATACCTTAATAAGAATACTAAGATTTTCATCAAATGATAAACACAATTGGAATTAAAAACAAACAACCATTAAATAAACATATATTACATCAAATAAGTATTTATACAACTACATCGATCCCTAGCTAATATTTATCTAATCTAACATGATCTTGGCCAAGGATTTATCATCATTTACAATAAAACTTTAAATTACAAAGAGAGAAATAAAGAGAGAAAGATCAAATCTTAAAGTAGAGTGATCCACTGTCGTCAAAGATCGATCCGCCAATATTTCCTCTTCTCCAGATGATGAATATCCTCTTTGAGCTCTTCAAAAATGGCCAAAGATCACCTCCTAAGGTTAGGGACGTCTCAACTATCCAAGCCCTCTTCAATGAAAGTGGGAGAAAGGATTTTATAGTGGTAAGGTTTCAAAAATATCTAAAAATATCTCAAAAGATCTTAATTATGTACAGAGCTGATAGCCTAGGTGGTGGGTTCACCGCTTAGGCGGTGGGTAAGTCGGCTACTCTCTAATCTTTCACCACCTAGGCCGTGGAATCACTGCCTAGACCGTGGGATTAGCTCCCAACTCTCTGCATTTTCACCACCTGGGCAGTGGGGCTTTGCTCATTTTCAGCATTCTCTGCATTCTCACCGTCACGACGGTGGGTCTTGTGCCTTTGAAACCTTACTTCTTCAACGTTTCTTCGTCGTTTTCCCGGCGTTTTTGCTCATTTATCGCTTGTTTGCGTCCCTACACCTGAATTACATAAAAACTAACAAAAACACAATTAAATATTACTAATTTACTCAAAAACTACCAAATCCGGCGTAGAAGTAGATAGGTTATTTCAACCTATCAATGAGTTGTACCTGTATTTGGCAGTTACCCTACTTGCAGTTAGTACAGCACTAGTAAAGGAATGCACAGGAGGGCAGAGGCCAATATTTTATGTCAGTAAATTGTCTGTCCCAGTAGAAACCCATTATACTGAGCTTGAGAAACTTGTTTTGGCTCTGGTAACTGCAGCTTGAAAGCTAATACCTTACTTCCAAGCGCATGCGATCAATATGCTGACTCGTCGTACCCCCTTAGGGCGGTGATGCACATATCAAAAGCTTCAGATCGCCTTATGAAGTGGGCGATAGAGATAGGAGAGTTCTATGTGACCTTTAAGCCTAGGACGGTAATCAAAGGCCAAGTACTAGTTGACTTCATTGCTGAGCTAACACCTCCAGAAGGAACAACCATAGAGGATGGCAAATATTCGTTAATGGCAATAAGACCTTTGAAATTATGGGTTGATGGAGCATCAAACTCAAGAGGATGTGGAGTTGGTATAGTTTTGGAAATCCTAAAAGATTATCAGCTTGAGAATACTATACAACTCAGATTTAGAGCATCCAACAACGAGACTGAGTACGAAGTTGTAATTCGGGGCCTGACCTTAACGAAGGAGTTGGAAGGCCTTAATGTGGAGGTCAGGTCAAATTCACAGCTCTTGGTAAATCAAATAAACAGTGCATACATGGACAACGAAGAGAGGTTGCACCTCTATGTTGATAAAGTAAAAAAGTCAATGAAGGCCTTTGACATCTGTAAGATTGAAGCTATTCCAAGGATTGAAAATGAAAAAGAAAATGTGTTGTTAGTACTGGCATCAACCTTTGGTCCAGATCAGCAATCTAAGATGATAGATTATTTAGAGTAGCTATGTACACCAACTCTAACAAAATCCTGTGCTTGCATTGGAGAGTTGGGACAAGAAAAAGATTGGAGAACTCCTTTAGTACGTTACTTAAGTGAAGGAACACTACCAAACAACTGGGAATCAACTCAGAAAATCTTATATAAAGTATCAAGGTACATCATGATGGATGGCAGGTTGTACCAAAGGTCTTTCACACAACCATTATACTGTGCTTGGGACCAAAAAGAAGCCAACTACAAGTGACAAGAAATTTATAAGGAAGTTTGTGGGAACAATCAGAGAGAAAGAACCTTGGCACACAAGGCACTTACAATTAGATATTACTGGCCAACGATACGCAGCAATGCGATGGAGTACATCACAAAGTGTGACAAATACCAATGATTCTCTAATGACATATGGGTTCGTTCTCAAGTACAGACGCTCATCCATAGTCCATGGCCTTTTGCTCAATTGGGGATAGATGTTCTACGACCATTCACGCTGGCGCCTACAAATAAGAAGTATTTGCAGCTAATGATTGATTACTTCACCAAATGGGTGGAAGCTGATGCATTCATGTTTGTATGAGAAAATGAAGTCAATAACTTCCTTCGAAAGTAAGTAATCTATTATTTTGGTATTCCAGTAGTGCTGATATAAGACAACGGAACCCTCTTTACTGGGGAAAGGTCACTTGGATGTATAACAAATTGAAGATACAATACCAAATATCAAGTCCTACTTATCCACAAGCAAACGGGCAAGCAGATGTAATGAATAGGTCAATCAAAGAAGCACTCAAAAAGCTATTGGATGATGCCAAAAGTAAATGGGTGGAAGAATTGCCAGCGATTGTGGGCCTGCCATACTACTCCGAGAACAACCCATAAGGGAAACACCTTACTCTATGATGTATGGAATAAAAACAGTGGTCCCAGTGGATATTGGTTTACTTTTGAGGCAAGATAGGGCAGTGGTAGCGCGTAAATACGCCGCTACTTTCACTCACAAGAGAAACTTAGCCTAGTCTAAAGATTTATCGCTAAAAACATTCCGAGATAGCTCCCCCTTCTTGGCAACATGAACTTCTCCTTAGAATTTGAATGAGCACTCCCAAAACCTATCTCTAAAATATTCTAAGTATAATGGAGCTCTAATGGCCGGAGGAGAGAAGATGAAGAGGGTATAAATAGGGAAAATATCTCAAAAATATCTAAAATCTGGTGCAGAGTACTGCCTAGGCGGTGGGTATGTCGGTTCAGTGATCAACTAGGTGGTGGCTTGATTGCCTAAGCAGTGGAATAGTGATCGAAGTCTCTACATTCTAACTGCCTAGGCAGTGGTTTCACCACCTAGGCGGTAAAATTCATAGACTTTAGGGCCTTCTCAACATTTTCACCGCCTAGGCCATAAAACTGAAGTTCTGCATTTTGGCTTCTTTGCCATTTTTCCACCGTTCTTCTACCGTCTTTAATCCGATGTGATCATTTTTTATCCATTTTCATCCATTTTCACCTCAAACACTTGATTTATACAAAAAGAATAAAAACACATTAAAATGTATTAAAACATAATAAACGTACTCGAAAACTAACAATGTTCGGTTTGGAAATAGATAGGTAATTTACACCTATCAAATACCCTCAAACTTGGAATTTTGCTAGTCCTTGAGCAAAACACCCACACAATAAAAGAAAATATAACAACTAAAAACTAAAAATAAAAAACATGAAAAACAAATATGTGCAAGTTTTGAGTTTCATCTACCGGCCAAACGAACTATCCTTCATCGGCCCCCAATCCTATCGAGTTCAGGCATAAAAACACATCATGTAGTGTTCTAGAATTTCAACATTTATAATAGTAAGAGCCGTTATAGATCCTACTAAAGTGTGTGTGTGTTTAAAACTCAAATATATAATTGTTCGTTAATTGGATTGGATTATCCACCATATAAGCGCATGACAGAAAAAAAAAAAAAAAAAAAAAAAAAAAAAACCCGAAGGTATAGGGAATCCATAGGCTTGACCTGGGATCTATTCTCCACTAATGTAGGCTCAGAAGTTCAAAAAAATCAATAGGTCTTGGTTCGGTTTAGGAATATGGCTAAGGGTATATTGGAAATGCAAAAACAGGTTAACTTTGTTAACTTTTGACGATACCCAAGGCATATCGCTTGGTACTCTCACACTCGAAACCCCATAGATAAATTTAAAACAACCTTGAACATATATTAAGAACGACGTACTCATTTGTCAAAAAGAAATGGAAATAAAAACCATATTTACATTTGATTCTTTTTCTTTTTTTTTTTTACCAAAACACAGCCCCAAACTTATTTGATTTGTACAATTTGAGGGGTGTGTGAAATGTGAACGAAAAATGACAAGTGAGTACTCGAATACTGAACCAATTAAAACTTTACCCTAATCCCAACCGCTCACTTCAAGTAGCGCAATGAATGCTAACTTGATTCTCTCAAATTATGCATTCAGTTAAGCGATAAAGGTTTGGAAAAAGTTTAATTGGCTATGGTATTAGTTAAGTGTTCAGAATTGAAACGGAATTTAGGCTTCGACAGGGTAATGAGGGGTAATGATTTAACAAGGTTGGCTTAAAAAGGCTCAAGCAAGAAAATAAATACTTAAATCATGTCTTCCGAACTACCTCGCCTAGGATTTTGCCTCGAATTTCCCCCAAATCAAGTTCTAAAAACCCTAATGTCATGAATTTAGGTGACAGATAATTGTTTTCAAATCAATAGATGGTTATATAATGAGTTTTCGTGCTCGTGCAAGTAGGATCTATAATAACTTTTACTAAAATGTAACGTTGAACACACAGAACATACATGCATGAGTTTTATGCTCAACTTCAATAAACAACCAAGAGACAGACTCATCATCGGGTAATGGCCCAGATGACGTCAAAACTCAGCACATAACACAAAAACTATCCTAAATAGACATGCACAGGTAAAAATAGTAAAACGTAAACTATAACTAAAACATAAATAAACAAACTACACATCACACCCGACTCAAACAAGAAATGCCTAAAACGACCTAGTCAGTGGTCCTAATGACATGATAAAGCATTATAATGAAGACTAGAGTTTAGAACACGTACTTGGGATGCGAGAGAATCTCGCCTCCAAATCAAATCGGTTGCGACGGATCTAACTTATTTTTTTCCTTGGGTTGCCTCCCAAGAAGTGCTTGGTTTAAGGTCGTCAACCCGACACACGAAAGTGCTCGTCAAAGAGCGGATTTTGCCCGTAGTACGTGTCAAAAAATACTACATACGGGTCTTGGTTGTCAACACCCTCAAGCTTGACGAGATGTTGCTTTGTTCGGCTCGGACTTTCAATAGTATGCTCTACTGGTTCATGTACTTGGTGGGTATGAAAGAACGTTGCTAATGGCAGTAAGGGACAAGTGAGCCTCTTAGATGTGAGCATCTGGAATCGATGGCAGCATCACGATTTGGATCTCCAATGGTAACGAATCACAATCATCGACCTAGACTTGGATTCCCATCTCATTCGAGTAAGCATAATTGAACTCTCCCAAGATCCTTCCGCTCATTTCCACCTCCTCATGGTGGCTTTCCTAATTGGATTCGGGTAGTTCGCCTCTCAATGCCACCGCTCCTGCCTCGGACTAAACAAAGCAAATAAAATGACTGATTTATGTTTGCAAAGACGTTACGGTCTCATTGATGTCGGCACAAACCGTCTCAATATGATCAAGATGATCCTCATGCTCATTGATCCGGTCATGCATCTACCTCAACAATCTCTGAGTCTCCCCCATAATGGTTACGAGCGTATCTTCCAGATTGGGGCAAGACTCCTCATCGTGATCTAGAATATCAATCCATGGTGCCGTGGTGTTGGAAAAATCCCCCAAGTTTTGGTAACTTGGTGAATAATTCCAACTCTGAAAATCAAAGGCCACTATTTTCTCCAACGACCAAATGACTTCGTCTACAGTTAGGTCATAGAACGAGGTGCTAGCAATTCCTTCTTCTACCCATATTCTGGTTACGGCTTGCAACCCATTGAGGAAATTGAAGAGTTGACACTCCGTCGGGAGGCTATGGTTCAGAAATCGGAGTAGCAATTCCTTGTATCGATTTCAAGCACTATAAAACGGCTCAGAATCCCATTGAAAGAATTGCATCAATACTCGTTGATCTAACATCGTCGAGTACCCTGCAAGAGAAATAAAAAACAAAACTACAAACAAAAAATGTACACAAAAGAAATGCTTAAAGTAAAATTTGGTCATTTAATCACAATATCAATAAACCAAATCCACCAATCTCTGGCAACGACGCCAAAAACTTGTACGCGTGGAAGGATTCGATTCTCGCGTATTGACTACTCACAAGTGTACGAGGTCAAAGTTTTAGTATAATGTGATCGTGAAAGATCGAGTTATCGTATTCATAGGGATTGGTGTTGTTACTATCGAGTACCACGCTTGTCATGACCTAACTTTATCTAGGCTAAAAATAAATGTATTTAATTAATTAAACTATTACTAATATAACCTAAATTAACTATACTAATATACTAATATGTTTTAGGGGAAAGAATTGCCTAGGGATTAACTTGTTTACAAATACGTGTTTGATCTCGATTTACTCACGTTTACGGTGTTCGACCTATTTGACAATCTCGGTATCTAAAACTCCTCCACCACCTCTCCCGAGTGTAAGATGGGATATAACGCAACTTCAAGTCAATGAAGAAGTCCCCCTCAACGTCTTAATGACCCTAGGTCGCGTGAGTCTCGCCCCAACGTCATTTATTACACACAATCCAACTCTCGACCGGGTCATTGGATTGTCACGTTGTGTTAACCCTATCGACAATCTCGATTCTAAAACTCCACCGCCACCTCTCTCGAGTGTAAAACGGTGGAATACATGACTTCGAGTCAACGAAGAAGTCCCCTTCAATGTCTTAACGACCCTAGGTCACATGAGTCTCGCCCAGCGTCATTGATTGCACACAATCCAACTCCCGACTGGGTCATTGGATCGTCGTGTTGTGTTTACCCTATAGACAGTCTCAGTTCTAAAACTCAACCGCCACCTCTCCCGAGTGTAAGATGGTGGAATACATGACTTCGAGTCAACGAAGAAATCCCCTTCAACGTCTTAACGACCCTAGGTCACGTGAGTCTTGCCCCAACATCATCGATTGTCCACAATCCTAACCCCGACCGAATTATTGAATTATGGCGTTTGTTTACCCTAATCCAAATCCGGGGTTTTTCAAACCCCGTATTCTCCATTTATCTATCTAAGCATGATAAATAAACAATACGATAAACACAATCAAACTAGGAAAAACAAGCATAAACACAACACCGAAATCATCCAAACACATATTTATAAATTTATTGTTAATCCTTATACAATCCACATTTAACTCGTGGTCATAATCGTATAAACATTGAAATCGAGCTAAACATGCTTACAGAATCCTAAGTTAAAAAAAAAAAAAAAAAAAAAAGGAAAGAAATCGAAGAACTTAGCCTTGTCCGAAGTTTAGCCGCTAAGAACGCTCAACGATCGCTTCGCCATCTTCCTCCACCTCGGAATGTGATCTCTCCCTCTAAAACTCCTAAATCCAACCCTAAGTATAGCCCAAGGGGCTCTAATGGCTGGGAGGGTTCAAGAGGAGGGGAGAGGAGTGGGTATTTATAAGCAAAATATCTCAAAAATATCTAAAAAATATCTTAGGCTGTGCAGAGGACACCGCCTCAGCCGTGGGATCACCGCCGCGATGGTGGGTAGGTTGGTTGGTTGATCGCCTAAGCGGTGAAGTAGACAGTGGAATAGGGAGAACTTCATGCATCTCTTGCGCAGCGGCGGTGGATATTACGCCGTGACGGTGGAAGTTCAGCAAGATATTGGTCTTCTCAGCATTTTCACCTCCGCAGCGGTGGTCAGGACGCCGCGACAGTGGGCTTCTTTCATAATTTTGCCTCCTTGCTTGTTTTTCCACCGTTCTTCGACCATTTTTGGTTCGATCTTATTGTTTTCGCTCCAGTTTCCTATCTTTTTGCCCCCACACACCTGTTTTAATACAAAAAGTATAAAACTAATTAAAACGTAATAAAGTACTATATAAACGCTCAAAAACTAACTTAATTCGGTTTGAAAATTTGTAGGTAGATCACACCTATCAAATACCCCCAAACTTGGAATTTGGCTAGTCCTCGAGCCAAACACATACACGAAAATGAAAAACAAAACTAAATTAAATAACGAACAACCTAAAAAGAATCTAAGCATAACGACATGTGAGTTTTGACTTCTTCTAACGGCCTATTTATTTTTCCATCAACAACCGCCAATCATATCGAATTCAGGCGGTAAAACACATCATGTAGTAATCTATAATTTCGACATGCAATAATGGTGAACGTCATTCTAGATCCTGTAAAAGTGTTAGTGCGAGACTCAATAATATAACTATACAATGACAGGATTGGATTATCCCCCAACAAAATTCATGACTTAAACTGTGAAGGACTAAGATTTTCATAAGCCTGATTGGGGTCCACTCTCCACTAATGTAAGTTGAGTAATTCAAAAAGATCATAAGGACTTGGTTCGGTTATGGAATATTTGGCCAAGGGTAATTTGGAATAGAAAACGGGTTAACGTTGTTAACATAACGTTACCCAAGGCTCAACGGTTGGCACATTCACTCTCAAACCCCCATAGATAAATTGGAAACAATCCCAAACAAACATTTAAGACCGACGTATTCAGTTGTCAAAAACAAACGAAATTAAACTTATATTTAAGACCGACGTACTCACTTTATTGTTAAGGGTCAAGAACATAAGTTTTGTAAGCTAGTAAAATCTTTATATGGTCTCAAGCAAGCTCCTAAGCAATGGCATGAAAAAATTGGTGATTTTAGAATATGGCTTTAGAATTAATGGTCATGACAAGTGTCTATATTACAAAGAAAATAGTGGGGGTAGTGTTATTTTATGTCTTTATGTAGATGATATAATTATTTTTTAAACTAATCTCAAGATTACAGAAGATGTTAAGTTATATCTATCTAAGAATTTTGACATGAAAGATTTGGGATAAGCGTATGTGATTTTAGGAATGAAATTAGAGAAAACCTCTAGCGGTATAATCCTTGATCAGTCGAGTACTATAGAGAAAATGTTGAAGAAGTTCGAGTATTTTGATGTAAAACCTGTTAGCACGTCTTATGATTCTAGTGTACATCTGAAAAAAGAACAAAGATCAACCAATATCTCAATTGAAGTATTCCCAAATGATCAAATCACTGTTATATCAATCTAATAAGTCTAGACCTGATTTCTATTATGATGTTGGAAGATTGAGTAGATATACTCACTACCCTAGTAAGGAACATAGGATCGCATTAGAAAGGATTTGTAAGTATCTTAGAGGAACGTTAGATTTCACCTTATGCAACAAATGTTATCCTAGTGTAGTTGAAGGTTTTAGTGATGCAAATTGGATTTTTGACAGTCTAGATGTGAAATCCACCACTGGGTTTGTATTTTTATTAGGAGGAGTTGCTATATCTTAGGGCTCTAAGAAAAAAACTATTATTTCAAGGAGTACAATGGAGGCAAAACTTATAGCACTTGATACTACATGTACGGAAGCAAAATAAATTAAAAACTTACTTTTAGATCTACCTTTAGTTGGTAAACTTATTCCTGCTATATCCATTCGTTGTGATAATAGAGTTGTTATTGACTTAGTCAGACAAGCTCATACAAATAAGAAAATGAATAGACATATATAAATAAGATACAAGTCTATTAAGAGTATGTTGAAAAGAGAGATAATATCACTAAATTTTGTGTGATCGGAAAGTAACAATCCTAATCATTTGACCAAAGGTCTATCTAGGAATGTAGTCCTAGATTTGTCGAGGGGGATGGGTCTAAGCCCACAAGAAAGTCACCTAGGGAAGTAACCCAACCTCTGTGATTGGGAACCCCGTGAAGGAAGTTCAATAGGTAGAAACAATCTGTATTACATGACTTATTAACCAGCATTTGATATTAGATGAATATTCTCAAGAGGTATTATTTTGCTCATTCCTATGGCAATAGTGTTGAAGTGTGATATTATGGAAGGGTTTTAACCCTGAATGAGACTAAGGCAGGAATACTCTTACAGGGTATAGGTCACATATACCCTTAGAGGACTCACCTAAGTAAGAGTTGTCGTAAGACCACAACTATGGGAATGGGGTTGTTCCCTAATAACTTTCATGAGAATCAAGATCAAAGTGCATGGCCATTAATAGTGCTAACCCGCGAACTATGTCTAAATATTTGTGTAACAATTGAACTTTGATTTAAAAGGGTCTAGTTCAAGACATAGTTCACTATGATTCTTCATAGGGAAAACTGTTAACACTAAGTGAGGTTCAAGTTCTGAAAACACCTTCACCTATTGCACAGTATAAAGTTACCCATATTTTCTATATATGTTGAATAACAGTTTTGAAATTTGTGGGAGATTGTTATAAACTTTATAAGTTTTATTTTTAAAAAATCATTAATTATAAATTTCAAAACCTCCATTTTATTTATTAAAATTTCAATTTTATTTGAGAATTATTATTATTATTATTAATTTTCAGTTTTTATTTTTGTGTTTATTATCAATTATTGTGTTTATTATTATTCTTGTAACTCCTATAATTTTTATACTATATAAAAGGGTTGCCTACTCGTTGAGAGAGATAGAAAAGTATCTTAAGAGTTCTTCTTCCTTCTACTATATCTCTATATATTAAATTCACGGGCAATTCAAGAAAGACGGTTTATTAGTCTTCCGGTAGACGTGAACCTCGAGAGGACATGCTTGTAAGCAACGGTTGTATCTTGGAGTACGCATTACCGTCAGAATCTTCACGTAGGGAGGTAATCGTTACTTTAGGTCAACGATCATTCTTGTCTCCTTGAAATCACATGCCAGTTTCTTTTCCTTACTTATTTTATTATTTATATTTTTGGAGAAGTTTATTATTTATATCCTAGTAATAGTTTTAATATTTAAATTATAGTCAAAAATCATATAATTTTTATAAAATTTTAACCATCAATTTGTCTATTCAATATCAATTGATGAGAAAAAATTCGGTCAAAAGCTACAAGGGCGTCTCGTGTCCTCGAGCACGCGACTAGCCTGAGAACTCTATTATCGACTAGCTTGTTTAGGCCCTATCTCCAGACCCGACCCATGTCACACCTCCTCGAGTGTGAACACCATGATGCTCCCATTCCAAAGGCGGTCTGAGCCATCTCCCTAGGAAAGGAAGGGTAAAATGGTCATTTTTTAATTTGAAAAATGTTGAGCTCCTTCTGCAAAAAAAAAAAAAAAATAAGTCAAGGGATTTTTGCTGAATTTTTAGCTTAATTTTTAGCTAACTTAATTAATAAAATAATTTTAATTATATTTGTCAAACACTTAATTAATTAAATGTTTAATTTAATTAATTTTAAGTGCTTAATTTAGGTATTAAATATGATCTAAATATCAGTATAACTCTAGAATGAATGATAGAAAAGTAATTGAAAAAGCAAAACCATAATTTATCAAGTATATAAACAAATAAAAATCAACGTCACTTTTTTACTTAGGAGAATTTACTTGACTTTTGAATTGGATAATTCAAAGATATTTGTTGAATTACAATTAAACTTGCTTTTACAAAGAAGAAACTACGGTTCTGTTAGTCTTTCTTCCTTCGTTGAGGAAAGCTAATAAAATACAAATTCTAATTTTTTACTTTTACTAATCCACTTTGAGGTAGGCATTTATGGGTAAAGAAACAAAAATCAGTGGCGGCCACCGTTCCATTAGGCCTGCCACAGGTTATTTCGAACATTATCAAAACATGAGGTGTCTTATTATTTATCAAAACAGGGCTGGAATTATACGAGTTGTTTACAAAATAAATATTATTTTAAAAAATATTTTCTGAAAATACATGTATGTGAAGAATTTTATAAAATCCAAACATCCCGATGTTCCGAATATTGAAATTATACTTCGATACATATCACGTGTTGAACAGATTGCAATTAATTTACTTGTGTGTTTGGATGCACATTTAGTGCTTTTATGGATGAGAGTTTGGACTAGAATATAAAAAATAAAAAAAAATAAAAAAAGTTTTAAGGGATAATTAGCGATTAGTCTCAAATAGCAGAAGTAATCTGTCGTTAATTTGTTTTAAAATATAAATTTTAATTTAGTCCTGCATTTTATGTTTTACATGTGTATTAGTCTTGCATGTACTCACGTATTATGCGGGGATGTAGAGGGAACTTGCTGAATAAATTCGTATTATAGTGAATATTAATTACATATAACTAAAAAAAATTATAACTTAATAATTAACTATATTACATATATTTGTGTAATATTACTTATATGTACCTGTGTAATATTAGTTACACGTTATAAATTACATGTATTTGTATAATCTAACAAATACTACATACAGAAATTTATTTAATATTAGTTACATATATTTGTGTAATATTTTTTATTATTATACGGTATGTGTCCGAGCCAGCTTACACGCACCTTAACTAATCACTTCATTGGGCGATCTTCAGGACGCACTCTCCCACATCGACTTGGTGCATTCAGGATTAAATTCAAGATTTAATTCCTAGAGTACTTCCTAGGAGAGTCGAACCCAAATTGACAAAAAAATGGAGTACCTCCCATTGCCAGTCGGACTAACACCTCTTAGGTAATATATTTGTGTAATATTAGTTACATGTAATAAATTACATGTATTGATGTAATATTTGTTACATCTAACAAATATTTACATACAAATTAGTTACATGTTACAAATCAAAGTAATATTTATTACATCTAATAAATATTTTATATACAAATTAGTTACATGTAACTGCGCAAATGCAAGCATATGACCATCTGTTTTTTTTAATACGTAGAACTAAAACACATGTTGCAATTGTCTATGAGACTCTTTTTAAATTAAGGGTGAATTAAAACACTTGCCACCCGAAACACCCAAGTTTTAAAGTGCTCATGAGTTATTTATTTATTTATTTGGATACATGGTCATGAATTGTGTTTCTAAAATCATGTTTGGTTAGATAGAAAATGAAATAGAAAAGAAAATAAGATGAATAAAACATAATTTTAGAGGCAATTTTTTTTCCTCACAAATTTGGGAAGAAAATGGACGGAAAATAGTTAAAGGTATCAAAATTACAATTATACCCTTAACAATAGATTTTTTAATTTATTTTTGTAATATATGATGACAAAATAGTAAATTATATTAATATAAATTATTTTTTCTTTCACAATTAATAAAAATATTATCTTTTTATTTTTATTTTTATTTTTATTTTTATTTTACTTTTTCACCCTTCCAACCAAACCGTGTTGGCTAACAAAAGGGTGACTGATAAAAATCCCAACAAATTTTGCCTATTGCTTGGCTCAGGAATTATCTGACTCAGTACATGAAGAAGTCAAATGCTATAATTATTATTTTAGTTAAATTAAACTTAAAAAAAATAAGTTAGTTAAATTAAACTTAAGAAAAAATTAAGCTTCAATTTAAGAATTATCACTATAATCATTTTACCTTTTTCCATCTCAAGAATTATTTTATATTAAAATTGATAGAACTTTTAACCACTAATTTGTCTATTCAATATCAATTGACGAAAAAAAATTCGGTCAAAAGCTACAAAGGTGTCACGTGTCCTCGAGCACGCGACTAGCTTGAGAACTCTAGTATCAACCAGCCTGTTTAGGTCCCATTTCTAGACCTGACCTATGTCACACCTCCTCGAGTGCAAGCACCATAATGCTCCCATTCCAAAGGCGGCATCTAAGGCATCTCCCTCGAAAAGGAATGTACCGTTACTCTCTCATGATAATGGCTCTGTGATGTCCTCTTGCAAACACAACCATCTCCACGGTGACGGGATCAAGATTAGCGCAATCATCCTAACGATATGCATAGAATAGGAGAGACTTGTCAAACGAGTCTCCTTCATTCTTATATAAAAAGTCATCACCGTAAAGGTCTAAGGTGTATGACAATCGTATGTGAAATCTTATCACGCAATACACAAGTTCTCACACTTATTATTTTACCAAACTTTCTCCTTGTACCCTCGATTGATTCTTACACTGGCGGTGCAACGCCGACAGGTCCACCCGCGATATATTTTACAAAAATCCAGACCAAGGGATAGTGAAATAACAGTCCATCGTTCTCAGATTTCAGGAATGACGTGTTCAGTGATCCATTTTCAACCATTATTATTAATATTATTTATTTCAACCCACTAAGTTAATGTTTATTTAATCAAAATTAAAATTAAAATATTAATATATAATTTTTTTGTCCCAGCATAGTTAGAATACCATTTCTATTTTTATTTTTTTTAATTATTTTTTTTTTAATACAAATCATCATTAGTAAACCAAAAGATATTTTAATTAATGAAAATATCTATTTGAACGCGTGAGATCAAGAGTGAGCTGAAATGGCCACTCATGAACTCCAAAACACGCAAAAAGATTAAAGAAAGACAAAACTTGAAGAAAAAGATACCGGGGTGACAAGTGGTGGGGTCATTGATGGCTGCTTGTACCACGTAAGGCTTTACACTTGTCCGTCCAAATTCCACCTGCTATTCTTATCCTCTCTTTCTCTCTACCTGCACTTTACCGTTTACACCCTCAAAATTTAAATTCTATTGAACTAGGTACTCCGAATTATTCATAAAAAACTTATTGTGTTTTCAATAATCTCATCCACAAAGCAGGATAGAATTGCTTTGCACAAATAAGATTATTGAGCTATTTGCAAATTTTGAAACTATAAACAATCGATTTTGGTGGGCAACTCTAGTTCGGTTAGATAAGGAATTTGGGAAAGGAATTTAATTTATTTAAAAAATTTCAAAATCTCTTTTTGACAAATTTCTTGTTTGGATATTTATGAGGAGAAATTTATAAAATATTTTATATCTAAAAAAATAGGATAAATGAAGGATTTTTAAAACTTTTTATTTTAGGTGTCATTTACAAATCCATCAAGGGAGGATTTTAGATCTGAAGACCGTCATCGCCGGCCGCTGCCAACCACCACCACGGCCACCACCCCCACCGCCACCCGCAACCACTGACCAACACCGCCGGAGGCCGCCACCACCACCGATCCCCACGGTGGTGATGGTAGTTACCAAAACAAAAAAATTATAAAAATTATACGATCAAATTATTCGTCTGAAATAGTTATTCAAATAAAAAATTTGTAAATAATGAGATTTTATAATCTAGAATTTTAAAATTCCATCATTTATAAATTTCTTAAATTTGTCAAATTTTTTATCCAAAGACAACCTTACCTAGATTGATGTAGTAAATCCATAATAATTTAAATAAATTAAATATTCAATTGACACAAAAAACAAAGAAACGGATTATTATTTAAGTAGTTGATGTGAATATTTCATATAAATATGTGCAAAAATTAAAATAAAAATATTGTTTCATGTGAGTGACCAAATGATAACTTTTACATAGAAAAAAGATAAGGATTTAATGAAATTCTAATTGATCTCGCCTGCTCCTCTTACCCAGACACAATTTCTTTGCCCATAGCACTTTTACCAGATTATCGAGGTCTAATTGGCCAACTCATTATAACAATATCTCGAGTATAAACCACATTTTCCATTGACATTTTGGTAATATGTTTTTTTTTTTTTTTTTTATTCTCCTAAGCTATATATATATATTCCTGGTCAAATATATTTCTATTTTTAAAATACTCAAAATTTTCATCTCATTCATTAAAAATACAAACATTAAAATAGGCCAGTAAATGTTCAGAATATAAAAAATTTCATCTCATTCATTAAAAATACAAACAGAAAAATAGGCCAGTAAATGTTCAGAATATAAAAATGAAACCCAGGACAAACTTTGTGGGTGGAAGCTGAGATTTCCCTATAACTCAACTCTTTTAAGTCAAGGGTTTGTTTTGGGTCTCTTTCCAATCCACAATGACTACAAGACATAAATAATGTCTATATTATCGTCAACAGCAATCAACATCCTGATGGAATAAGAATAGGGAAATCGAAATATCTAACCCTTCGATTGCTAGAAATTTGTTGTTTACTTCCCCTTTCACTGTCACTTGTAGCCACCTGTTGCATTTTGCTTTGCTATCTGTCTATTAATCTTATTTCGGTGTTTATGTCCAATTTTTTTTATTATTATTATTTAAATACTTAATTTGCAATCCACAACTGCTACATGTCTTGTCCGGAAACACTTGAACCAGGACACTAACAATAACATTTTAAAAGAGAGAAATTTTCTTAGATATTAAAAATAACGATTTTACTTTAATACATTCAAATGATTGTGGTGTATTTATACATTCATATATATATATATATATATATGAAAGAAATCATAATCATTGATGTTCAATCAATGGCACCATCTACACCATCCATGTCTTATCCATATACTAAAATTCCAAATTCCTAAGTAATTTTGTGGTAGAAAATAACTAGAAGATAGCAGGTCATCAAAAGAAGTCATAAGTTTTTTGTTAAAAGGCTTGAGTTTGATAGATGATACTACAACTTTTTTGAAATAAACCCACAATGTGTCAGAATTTTCTGGCCGCTAATATCTCTCTTCTAGTTGCAAGTTAGTTTGAACAAAGTTGCATATTCATTCCGAAGGAGTTGTATGTTTAGATGACAAGTTACATGTTACTTTACAAGAGAGGTGAGTCAAATTGTAAGTCTATGCTGAAAAAGTCGTATGTTTTTAGATCAATCTACAATTTTTTTTAACAAACTTGCAATGTGTAAAAAAAATTGGTTGTCAATTTCTCTCTTAATTGCAAGTGGGTTTGATGAAGTTAAATGTTCTTTCCGAAGGAGTTACATATTTGGATGACAAGTTACATGTTATTTTACAAAGAGATGAGCCAAATTGCAAGTCCGTGCTGAAAAAGTTGCATGTTTTTAAATGAACTGACAACTTTTTTGGAACAAACTTGCCACATTTTAAAAAAAATTGGCCGCCAATTTCTTCTCCTAACTGCATGTGGCTTTGACGAAGTTGTATGTTTATTCCGAATGAGTTGTATATTTGGATGACAAGTTACATGTTACTTTACAAGAGTGATGAGTCAAATTGCAACCCCTTGCTGAAGAAGTTTAGTTTGTTTGTTTGTTTGTTTTTTTTTTTTTTTTTTTTTTTTTTTTACGATAAGCATTTTTAAATGTTTTTTTAAGAAGTTGCATGTTTTTAAATGAACCTCCAACTTTTTTTGGAACAAACTTACAACGTGTGAACAAATTTGGCCGCTAATTTCTTTCTCCTAGTTGCATGTGGATTTGACGAAGTTGCATGTTCATTCCAAAGGAGTTACATATTTGGATGACAAGTTACATGTTACTTTACAAGGGAGATGAGCCAAATTGTAAGTCTGTGTTGAAGAAGTTGCATATTTTTAATTGAACTTGCAACTTTTTTGGAACCAACTTGCAACGTGTAAAACAAAATTGGTCACCAATTTCTCTCTCCTAGTTGCATGTGGGTTTGACGAAGTTGTATGTTTGGATGACAAGTTACGTGTTACATTACAAAAGAGATGAGCTAAATTGCAAGTTTGTGCCAAAGAAGTTGCGTGTTTTTTAGTGAACCTGCAAATTTTTTGGAACAAACTTGCAATATGTAAAAAAACAATTGGCCGCCAATTTTCTCTCTCATAATTGCATGTTGGTTTGACAAAGTTGCATGTTCATTCCGAAAGATTTGTATGTTTAGATGACAAGTTACATGTTACTTTACAAGAGAAATGGGTCAAATTACAAGTTCATGTTGAAGAGTTGCATGGTTTTAAATGAACCTACAACTTTTTTGGAACGAACATGCAACATGTAAAAAACTTTGGCCGCTAGTTTCTCTCTTCTAGTTGCATATGGCTTTAATGATGTTGCATATTCTTTCCGAAGGAGTTGCATGTTTGCATGACAAATTACATGTTACTTTACAAGAGTGGTGAGCAAACTTGCAAGCCCGTGCTGAAGAAGTTGCATGTTTTTAATTGAACTTGTAATTTTTTTGGAATGAACTTGCAACATGTAAAAAACTTATGGTGGCCAATTTCTCTGTCCTAGCTGCATGTGGCTTTGACGAAGTTGCATGTACATTCCGAATGAGTTGTATGTTTAGATGACAAGTTCTATATTACTTTACAAGAGTGATGAGCCAAATTGCACTTATATACTGAAGATGTTGCATATTATCAAATGAACTTGCAATTTTTTTGGAATCAACTTGCAACGTGTAAAAAATATTTGGCCGCCAATTTCTCTCTCCTAATTGTAAATTGCTTTGACGAAGTTGCATGTTCATTCCGAAAAAGTTGTATGTTTGTATGACAAGTTACATGTTACTTTCAAGAGAGATGAGCCAAATTGCAAGTCCATGCTGAAGAAGTTGCATGATTTTAAATGAACCTACAACAGTTTTGGAACGAACTTGCAATGTGTAAAAAAATATTGGGCTGCCAATTTCTCTCTCTTGGTTACATGTTGGTTTGACTAAATTGCATGTTCATTCGGAATGAGTTGCATGTTTGAATGACAAGTTACATGTTATCTTACAAGAGAGATGAGTCAAATTACAAATCCATGCTGAAGAAGTTCCATGTTTCTAAATGAACTTGCAACTTTTTTGGAACGAACTTGCAATGTGTGGGGAAAAAAATTGGCTATTAATTTCTCTCTTAGTTGCATGTTGGTTTGACGAAGTTGCATGTTCATTCTGAAGGTGTTGCATGTTTGGATGACAAGTTACATGTTATTTCAGAAGAGAGATTAGTCAAATTGCAAGTTCGTGCAGAAGAAGTTACATGTTTTTAAAAGAATCTGCAACATTTTTGGAATGAACTTGTAACATGTAAAAAAAGTGTTCGTATATTGGTTAGTTATGAAATATTTAGAAATATTGGCAGCTAATTTGTGAAAAAAGAAGTTATTATATTGTCATTAAATTATTCTATTATGTTTCTGATATCAAAATTCGATTTGTAAATTGAAGTGTTCAATTGCACAATTAAAATAAGTAGAACAAATTCAATAATTTAAACTGTTATAGAAATGCTAGGGGCCAATTTCCAAATAATTAAGTTAAATTGTTATTAAAGTTAGTACGTTCTAGATATCAAAATTTAATATGTAATTTATAAATTGAAGCATTTAATTGGACTATTAAATAAGTAGAAGAACATTGATTGAATAAATATTCTCTATTTCTAAAATATTAGGTTCTAATTTCTAAAAAAATTAAGTTATTTAAATTTATTACGTTTTTATATCCAAATTCAATAATTAATTTAAAATTTAAGTGTTCAATTGTACGATTAAAATAAGTAGTAGAACATTAATATTGGGAATTTGATGAACTTCTCCAATTGTGAAACAAGTGAAAACCCTAAACTGTAAACCCTAAATCCTGAATCATAAACCTTGAAGCCTAATTTCAACGTGATTTCTTCATTTGAACTAATTATGGTGTAATTGAACGATTGAACAATGAAATAAGTAGAATATGTATTGAATAAATATTATTTATTATAGAAATATTAGCGGCAAATTTGTAAAAAAAAAAAAAATTAAGTTATTCAATTCTTATTAAATTTATTACATCTTTTATCAAATTCAACAATTAATTTGAAATTTAAGTGTTCAATTGTACGATTAAATAAGTAGAATATAAATCTTAATTTGAAATTTGTAAAAAATTAAGCTTTTCAATTGTTATTAAAGCTATTGCCGTCATTATGTCAAAATTCAATACGTAATTCGTAAATTGAACCGTTCAATTGGACAATTATATGAGTAGAATATAATTTGAATAAGTATTTCCTATTATATGGACTTCTTCAATTAGAAAATCTGTGTAAACCCTAAATCCTAAATTCTGAACATTAAACCCTAAACTTCAAATCCTAATTTAAGGTCATTTCTTCATTTGTTGAACCAAAATAGATTATTCATACTAATTATGGTATAATTGAACATTTGGTAGGTAATTTATAAATAAATATTTTAGATTGTTGGATATGTCATCTGATAATTTTCCAATTGAATTACGTAACTTGTCAATTAATGCGATTAGTTACAATATAAATTCGGTTATTTTCGTGAATCAAGAATTATTAGAAACATTGGTGGGTAATTCATAAAATTTTAGGGGGTTAAGTTAAAAAAATTATATGGTTAATTTATGTGGATAAAGTAAAAAGATAATAATGTCACATATGGTAAAGAATATGGGTGCCTAATGTAATTAGTTCACCCCTAGTGTAGTAAAAGTTGAATATTCTTATGTCTAAACCCCCACAATTGTACTAATTACACAATAATTGAACGATTGAAAGGTAATTTATAAATAAAAATTTTAGATTGTTGGATGTGTCCTGTTATAATTTTGCAATTCAATTACGTAACTCGTCAATTAATGTGATCTATTACAATATAAATTCGAATATTTTCGTAAATCAAGCCTTATTAGAAACATTAGCGAGTAATTTGTAAAATTTTAGGGTTTAAATTAAAAAAAAAAAAAAAAAACAAAACAAAAACAAAAAACAAAAATTATATTATGTAGATAAAATAACAAGATAAAAATATCACATATGGTAAAGGCTATGGGTGCTTAATGTAATTAGTTGACGCCTAATGTTATAGAAGTTCAAGATTCTTTGGTCTAAACCCCCAATATCGTTCCTCAATTCCTCCTCTTAACATAAGGTTTCATTTAACACTTCTTCCAACCAAAATTTCAAACCAAAATCGATGGCTCCTAATAGACGTGGTAGATCAACGAAGAAATACAAGGTAGACTCTTCAATCGAATAATCTGTGAATAAGAATGCTTCGAAGGTGACGACACCTGAGCGGCCTATAGTTGGTACGGCGGCTGGCCTAGTGGTGTGACGGCTAAGTGTGGTAAAGATGGTAAGGTTCAATTGTCTACCCTATGAGACAACTCCAATCAAAGATGGCCGAAGAAGAGGGTCGCAATAAAAGAGGATGGAAAGTTCTCCCAAAATGAAGCTAACCTGGTAGATGGTACAACGCCTCCGTGTAGTAAAGAGGTGAGGTTTAATCGTCTGACCTAGGAGACAACTCCCCATAAAAAAGGCCGAAGAAAAGGGTCGCATTAAAGGGGGATGGAAAGTTATTCCAAAATGTAGTTACCTGGCAATGGTATGTCCGTTTCTTTGCTTCATGAACCTTGAAAAACAAAAGGGGCCTAAAATTTGAAAAGGGTCCCATTAAAGTCTATTGTTTAAGTATTTGTAAGGCCAAGGCATTAAGAGTTTAAGTAAATTCCCCACCAACATTTACAATATGCCTGTTTGTGTATGTTATAGCAATATAAAAGTAATTGAACATACGAATGCAAAAGATATTTGCATAACGTCATTCGTTCTAGGGAAGGTAATTCGGTTGAATTTTAACGTTTTGAGTGAAATCCTAGATATCCCTAACTAACCTAGGAAATACTATTTTGACTCTGAATTAGATTTGCATGGTGCCCTAGACCACGACACCGAAGACATGTATGGGGCATTAACAACAAGTTCATTCGACAGTGGCTCCCTAATTTATACCAAACTTAGACCACATGTACACCTTTTTCACCAATATGTACAATATAAATTGGTGCCTTCGGGGGAACACCATGATATTGTCAAGTACACTGACTGTATGGAGTTGTATGCTTTTATATATGGTACTAGGTTCTCAACCCCTTACTTGATCTTAAAACAAATGGCTAAAGTAGTTAGCGATGAAGAGAAGGCATTCGTCCTTCCATTCCCAATATTATTGACTAAAATATTCAAATATTTTGGTATGTCTCTAAAGGGAGAAAAGTGTTATTCCTCTAAGAGTTGCATTGATGAAGGGACATTGAAGAAAATGAAAATTGAAAAGAAGGACGTGGAGAGAGTCGATGATAGGACATGGCTTGATTTGGAAGAGGCGAATGAGGTAAATATCACACCTCGTCCCGCACGACCTGAAACTGAAACTCCCTGCACACGACGTGGGAAAGTTAATTTAGCCTATCGATTGGGGAGATTGGGAAGGACGATCGAGGATAGATTTGCACGAATTTCAGAATGACTTTCAGATCGGATAGCTCACATAGATCGACAATTAAGAGACATTAAGAATAAAATCACTTTCATAATATATGTTGAAAGTTGTACGATTGACAGTACGGCGGAGGATTAATGGTAAGAACTCACATTTCTATAACCATTTTACGTTGTGTTTCATTAAGTATTATTTAATGAAATTTCTTTTGGATTCTATTAGTTGGGATTTATTTTTGTTCTTGTTCTTTGAAAGAGATTTAGCTATTACACACTGTGATTTGGTAGAAAAGTTAATGCTTCTATTTTTTCTGATATATTTGAGATTTATTTACAATGAAGGTATTTTTGGGCATCTTTGAGTCAGCACTTGGAACTCAACCACGTGTCCATCCTCGTAGTGATAGGTACACATTCCAAAATCTACAACGCCACACTAGAGCTTATGCCAACCACGGCTTCTCCCTGGAACCTCATTTACATCCAGCGAAGAGCCCGGCAGGGACATGCCACTCTGAGCTCTACGCCATGCCCTGAGCGACCAACTTTAGGGACTCAATCATTCACCTCAATCGGCTCCCTAGTAGCGCATAAATACTTCTCTACTTTTACTAAAAATGTACAGGTCAAGTTTTAGTATAGATTGGGAAGAGTAAGGATTGTTGTATCCACAGGAATTGGATTAGAATTGTCGTTAAGTATCGCGATTGTCGTAACTTAATTTTATCTATGCGACTTCAATTTATATTTTTGTTAATAAATACTATACTAATCTAATTAGATAATTAAACTAATTAATTTGATATACTAATATAGTAGTATGACGTTTATGGAAAATTATTACCTAGGGATTAACTTCGTTCACTTACACGTGTTTATTTCAATCTAGTTTACATTAACGACGTTTATTCTATCCAACAATCTCGGTATCAAAATATCATTCACTACCTCTCCCGAGTGTAAAGTGAATGAATATGTGAATTCACGTCAATGCCGAAGTTTCCCTTGAGCGTCTATACGACACTTAGTCACATGAGTCTTGCTCCAACGTCACGGATTGCACACTATCTAACTCTCTCCCGGGTTATTAAATCGTCACATTGTATTTAAACCCTAGTCCGAATCCAAAGTTACCTCTCCCGAGTGTCGAACCCCGTATTCTCAATATATCATAACAAACATATAAATGTGGAATAACTGTAAACACAATCGGATAAACATGAATACCCATTAACAAAACATCGATTTTATATAAAACAACGTTTTTGTGAATTACATCAAACCCTAGACAATATATATTTAGCTATACATGGCCATAGCCTTATATTCAACTAGAAACAAGCTAAACGTATACAAACATTCAACCAAACTAAGAGAGAAAGAGAGAAACAAGGAGACTAGTCGTTATCCGAAGATCCGATGCTAAAACCGCTCACCTCCCTCCCATCACCTTGCAGCCCGAGTTGCGGGTAGTCGGATACAAGGAAAGCTTTGGGTAGGGGAGGCTATGGAGCGCCGCTTGGCCAACATGGAAGCCCATATCCAAGAGGTGTAAGGAGGTCAGGTAGGATTGAGTGTTATTCCGGAGGTGAATTCTCCTTTTGTAGATGAAGTTCTAGAAGAAGCAACACCGAGGCATTTCACTCAACCCCAGATGAGTCCGTATAACGGGACGTTAGATCCCGTTGACCATTTGTTTATGTTCAAGTCTCATATGGACATGCAAGTGGCCTCTGTTGCTTTGCGATGCAGAGCATTTCCAATCTCTCTCACAGTTGCAGCAAGAACGTGGTTCCAGAGTTTGAGGCTAGCGTCCATCTGTACCTTCAGGGAGCTCGAGCAGTTGCTCCTGGCTTGTTTCAGCCGCTCTCGACGGAGGCCGAGGACTGTGGCTCATATCCTTACTCTTCGGTAGGAGCCCGTTGAATCTTTGGGAGATTACGTCGAGCGTTTTAATCAAGAAGAAAATACATTCGATGACCTTCCTGAGGCTGTTGTATTGAATACCTTTGTTGACGGGCTCTAGCATCAGAGATTGTCTTACGACCTCTACTCTAACCCTGCTTCCACTCTCGATCAAGCTCTAGACCATGGGACTAGATTCCATGGTGTTGACCTCCGTGCTGCAACCAGGAGAGAATGGGAAGGAGCAAACAAACTGAGGGAACCAAGGAATAAAGGTTCAAATCAAGCCCAAGGCTCGAGAAGATTAAAAACTGAAGGGAGGTTCAAACCCCTGCCTAGAGATAGGAGGCTACTTCCTCCTCTAGGGCGTCACCAACCAGAGTTCACCCTACTCAAGGCCTCGGTGGCCACCGTCTTCACAGAAAACTCAGGGCAAGACTTTTTCCTTCCTCTACCACCCCTAAGGGAAACACCGATTGGGAAATCGATGACCCAATACTGTAAGTTTCACTAAGATCGAGGTCACTCCACAGAGAACGATTTCCAGCTCCAGCAAGAAATTGAAACTCTTGTTCGAATAAGCTATCTCCCGAACTACGTCTGGAGAGGAAATCAGGAGCAGCCTGATGAGGATAAACCACAAGAAGAGCCTCGGGCCCAAAGAAAAAGGGAAAATTGCAATTGTCCACCACCCTAAGGGGCTGAGGCTGGAGAGGGTCACCAACGCGTGGATAGTAAAATCAACCAAATCCACAATAGATTTAGCTCTAGAGACATACAGAGTTACTAAGGTCACACGTCCGGCCACATACAATCTTGAAACGAAAGAAAATGTGTTGCTCAAGCACCTGCAGAACGCTAACTAGCTGAAGTGCAACTTTTGTAGGGATGATGCACTTTTGTAAATAACTTCCAGTTTATACAAAGTGTTGTAGTTTTTCTTATCAAAATAAAGAATGTGTTTTGTGCAATATGCCTTATGTTTTCTCTAGTCAGCGGTATTCTGCTCCCTTGAGTCTACCCCGACTCTCGGCGTCGCGGATGATTCTTCTCTGCGGCACTCTGACCCCCTGAGTCACATCCCGACTCTGGCATCACGAGTGGCTCTCCATGGTTACACTCTGACCCCCTGAGTCATATCCTAGCTCCGGCGTCGTAAGTGATTCTCTTCAACTGCATTCCGACCCCTTGAGTCGCGTCCTGACTCTCGGCGTCACGAGTGATTCTCCACGGCTACATTATGATCCCCTGAGCTGTATCTTGGCTCTCGACATTCCAAATGATTCTCCACGGTTGCATTCCACCCTCCTAAGTCTTGGGTGATAATCCACCCAACATCCCGACTCTCAGTGTCATGAGTAACTCTCCACAAGTCTCATCTCGGCGCTCAGCGTCAAGGGTGACAACCAGACCTTCTCCGAAAGTCAATAGCCCATACCTGGGAAGAGACCAAGGTCATCCACCAAGGGTGGGGCATTGATTGGGTCTAAGGTCCTATAGCTAAGTACCTCTTTTTACTAGTCGACTAAGTCCGACGTTCTAAAGGGGAAGGTGCTCCTGCATGGACTAAATAGAGATAACCTGAAAGGGTTCTTGAATGAGCCTAACTACGGAGAACTCTCTGATGACCGGCCACGGAGATCCAACCATCACGTTGTGCCCCTATGGATCGAGAGACCATGCACCCTAGGAAACCCTCATTCTAAGTCTACGACATGATTTCCTTACAATCAACTCGTGTCCCAGACTTGGAGGTTAGTGGTCCATGGCCCTGGGTATAGACGAGAAATGTTTTCAATAAAATTTTTAAAATTTTACAACTCTGAAAACAAGTCCAAGCAGAAAGCGACTTAGCGAAAACGTCAAGAAAAAAAAATAGACTCCGAAGTACCCTATTTATGCCACTCAAAAGCTTACACGCTCATGCAAAAAAATACAGGAATAAGAGAAAAAGAGTCTACAAAATCCTAAGTCCTAAAAAAGTGATAGTACGAGCTCAGTCTTCTTCACCCTCGTTGTGAGGGGCATCCGTGCAAGGAGAAATGGAGTCAATCTCGCCCTCTTCAAGGGCCCTCTCATCAGCACTATCTGCCTCGGCGTCCTTATGCGTGGCATCGTCTAGGGGTTCAACCTTAGTGCCCCATAACCGGAACTATCAGGTTTGACAGGCACCACCCTGTCGCGCTACTCCTAGTCGGTAGGGTCCAAGTAGCGACAGGCACTACCCTGCCATGCTACTCCTAGCCGATAAGGTCCAATGACAACCTTATCCAAGAACGTTATCTAAGAGTGTCATCTAGAAATCTCACCACATTTCCTCGGGCCGACGTTGTCTTATACTGCTCCTCCCGTCCTGCAGTGCTGCCTCAGGCTAGCTGGGCGTAGATGGGGGTCTATCCCAAATTCTCCCCATAAAAAATTCATAAGTGCAAAAACAATAAAAAAAAAAAAAAAAAAAATTATAAGAGGGGGGAAGGCGCTTCCCTCCCCCTTTGCAAAGGAAACAAAATTAAAGGTGAGGAGGGCGCTGCCTTCCCTTATGCAAAGGAAAAAAAATAAAGGTGCCCTCTCCCCCATATTGGCCAAGGGGGCCATCGAGTGCTAGCCCCCATAGGCCAATGTCAGGGAAGATGGGGGCAGCCCCTCTCCCATCTTTGTTTATTTTTCTTTTATTCGAGATGGGCAACTTTGCCCTCTTAAATTTTGAATGGGGGGCGCACCACCTCGCCTTCTTGTCTGTCTGCGAAGCGCACTCCCCTGAAGCTTACCTCAATTTGCTTTGCGGTGAAGGTCAGTCCGTGCTTAGGGCTTGTTCACGGTGAACGTGTAGAATCTTGAAAATTGAAAAAATTCAAAGTCACCCTGCCATGCGACCTGACCCTGGACCCCGGCTGTATGGGAGCCTATTTCAAATTAGCTCTTCAGAAAAAACTAACCGTGGAAAAAGCGTCGCCCTGAAAAATCAGTGAAACTCGGGGTTGCCCTACCATACTACCTGACCCCGAACCCCGACCGTATGGGGGCCTATTTCAAATTCGCTCTCCAAAAAAAATCAACTCTTGAAAAATTGTCCTCCTGAAAGTCGAAGAAATTCGGGGTCGCCCTGCCATGCTACCTGACCCCGGGCCCCGACCGTATGGAAGCCTATTACGAATAAGTGGTGGCGGAATTTCACGTCGCCACTTTCATCACAAGTGTACGGGTCATGTTTTAGTATAGATAGGAAGGAGTAAGGGTTGTCATATCCATAGGTATTGATTGAGATTATTATCGAGTACTGCGATTATCATAACTTAATTTTATTTAGGTGATAAAAAAATGGAGTTTATAATTAATTAATACTAATACTAAGTTAATTAATCTAATTAAACTATAATACTATATTGAGATGTTTAGGGAAAATATTATCCAGGGATTAACTTCGTTTATAAAAACGTGTTTGGTCTCGTTTAGTTTACAATAACGGCGTTCAACCTATCCGACAATCTCTGTATCGTAAACTCACTCACCACCCTAAGGGGTCTCTAACGGGCTATTTTTTGTCGAATGGAGAGGAGAAGAGAAGATATAGGGAGAAAAAATATCTAAATAAATATTTAAATTGTATGTAAAGTGACCGCCGCGGCGGTGAGTATGTCGGCTGGGTCATGACCTCAGCGGTGGATGTGGCGGTGGGAATAGAGTCTTTCTGTTGTTTCACCGCCGCGGTGGTAGATTTTCAACAAGTTTAGACCCTTCTCTACATCTTAATCGTTGCGGTGGTGGTCTGGTCACCGCGGCGGTGGGTTACAGTTCTAAATTTTGCCCTTATGCTTGTTTTTCCACCGTTCTTCCATTGTTCTGGATCCAATTTGATCGTTTATGATCCGCTTTCATCCTTTTTCACCCTCACACACCTGATTTATACCAAAAAGAATAAAAACATATTAAAACGTAATAAACATACTCGAAAACTAACAAGTTCGATTTAAAAATAGATAGGTAAATTACACCCATCAATAAGCTTCTCAAGAAAAAACTAACTCTTGGAAAAATGTCGATCAGAGGTGTTTCTCACGCTTTGAAGTCTCCAAGATGCTCGTTTTAGCCAGGAATTTATATCCTTGACCTCCTCGCTTCCCTCACCGCACAAGGTTAGGGGGCAACTGATGAGGGTATTTTTGCGTATCTCTAAGTCAGCACTTGGGGACCCAACTACGTGTTTATCCTCGTAGTGATAGGGACACAATCCGAAATCCACAATGCCACGCTAGAGCATACACGGACCACGGCTTCTCCCTAGGACCTCATTTGCATCCAGGGAGGAGCGAGGAGCCTAGCAGGGACGTGCCACTCTAAGCTCTACACCATCCTCTAAGCGACCAATTTTAGGGACTCAACCGTTCACCTCGATTGACTCTCCTTTCCAGCTTGTTTATTCTCCAGGACTCCACGGATCTTCGATCTCCTCCACCATCTCACCGCCACAAGCCTGACAAAGGCTCGCGGGCTTTGCCAAATGGGCCCAAAAGTACAAGCCCAGTGATTATCTCCTAAACATCCCAGATTATCGGCTAAACACAGGACTTCGACTAATCATCTCCAACTCCTATATATATCGGGAGATGTGCAAACCTGAGGTACGCTTGAATACGTTTTACATTACTCGCGAGTTCATTTGTTTACTTGTTGTATTACTATACCTTTTCTCTGCGAGCATTAATTACCACGTCGGAGAGGCTTCACCGGGACATATCCCGGTCTAAGCTTTCTACAGGTACACTCTTTGAGAAGCAAGACTTTGGACACAATAGGTCAGTCCCCCCAGAACCCAGCCATCTCACCCGAAGAATGTTCAACCGATGACTTCACCTTAGAAAAAAGACTTATCCGTCATCCGAATGGATCATACTCGAGGTGTGCACCAGTTTTACACACCACCAATTTATGTTTTATGACTTCGAAAACTCGAAGTCATTTATTGACTCGTTGGGATGCACTTAGTAAGATGGAGACTTCTTCATAATTTCATACTTTGTAATTTATTTAATGAAATTTCTTTGGTTTTCCCATATACTGTATTGGCACCCGAAGGCTACTAGAAACCTGACACTGGCATGTGCGCGTGTTCACACATGTAAGGTCACTTGAATTTATTTTTTTAGATTCTTTTCACAGTGGATATGTGTGTCATGGATGCTTATATTTGCTTTTTATGTTAGCCTTGCAGATTTTGTTATGCCACTTGTGTAATATCTCATGCTTCATATTTACGGGTATGATGCTCTATGTTGTCATAGTGCATCTGGGATGATAACATTACTTTTACTGTTTAGTCATTTGCTTGATTGATCTTTTCTGATGATCATGCTGTAACAAACTATACACTTACCTTTAGTACCTATGGATCCTCTAAAATCAGATGTTGATTTGGTTGTAGGTAGTGCTGCTAATTTCTTATGTTGTTGTTGTCTTGTTTTTTTTTTTTTTTTTTTTTTTTTTTTTTTTTTTTTTTTAAATTTCATTTCGCATGTTTCTTGTTGGTGATTAACGTATCATTTTGGATGGACTGATCTTTTTTGTTCCAATTTTTATCATTGCTTCTTTTTTTTTACTTGATAAAGTTCTTCAATAGCCTCCCTACTTGCTAGAACAAGCTTGCTGAGCTACTGGAATTGTATAATGATTGGGTTATGTGATCGGGTGTTTCAAATGATCTTGGCATTGAAAATGGGTTGATAAAATTATTAAGTGTTTGCTTATTGTTCATTTTGATGTGGATTGATCCTTTGTTTTTTGTTTTTTTTTTGGGGGGGGGGGGGGGAAGGGGAAATTGAATCATGGATTGATCTTTTTTTCTTAGGGAAACAAAATTGAATTGTATTCAAAGATGGCTTATAAATTATTACAATTAGTGTTTATTTTTCTTCGTTGCTTACTCTGTATCTGTTAAGTTCTAATTTCTCAATGTGTATTTTCGTCGCGGATGTCATTTTTCAACAGAGCATGACTTCGACGGATTTTTTTTTTAATTTCGATGCGAAAGCTTCCTATCGGCAAAGAGTTGTTGTTGCTCTGGTGCCACCAACAGTGAGCGGTCTAGACACCATACAAGAGCATTCGTATGACTTAGAGGGGGTTAAGGTCCGGTGGCACCAAGCATGAGAGCAAATATAAATTAAAATTTTTAAAGTAACATTTAGATTAGAAAATGTCGTACCGGCAGAGAGTGGTAAATACACCAGTGGAACCAAGAAATAGACTACATATATTATCCTAAGACAATTAAAATCTATTGAAAATAATCAAATGTAGGATCGTTCAGACTGATAAACTCACGGGGCAAATCGAACCTATCATCAACATGATCCGTGTGCGTATGTACCCTATTCCTTTTCGGTTTACATTTTCCAGTGTCATTGCATGTTCTGGACTTACAACGTGAAGTGAATTATCATCTATTCTCCGCAAAGAGAGGTTAAGATCTATATCCAACCCCTTCACTCCACGATAAGATCCCAGCTAAAGCTGTGGACATTTTGGCCTAGGGTGACCTTCCATCCTATAAAACATTCAATATCAGGTTATTGTAGACATCTAAATCATAAAGAAATATAGCCTAAGGAAATAGATAAGTTACAACAATTACCGACAACATCCGCAGTGTCGTGATATTCCTGTCAACCTCTTTCCAACGTGTGGAGCACCTTTTGTGACCACAATATTTCGATCTCAGACATCGAAGTGGGTGCTTGAACCTTCTACACAGGTGGATTGTTAGTGTTGTTTGTCCCATACCGATTTAGCTTCTTTAGTTAACATCAAAATCCCGAAACGAGCTATCACACCCCACCCCAGACACCCGTCACTGCGGGGCCGGCGTGACTTCGACATGACAAAACTTGACTAACCAACTTAAATACGACAATATACAAACTTTCATCTACACGTCATATATATATAATAACTTCATACTATACGGATACATCTATCCCAAAAATAAAAACAACAAAATATATCTCATGAACCCCCCTTAGGTTCATCCTCTGACAGCTCATCACAAATTACTCTCTTATGACTCCAACGCCTGACCCGCATAACTCTAATTAGTGCCAGTAGGGGACCAACCGACTCCTATCTGCTCCACCTGCGAGTGTACTGTCTTCTTCGTAAAAATATTTTATAATAATAATTCATTTTATAACATCTACATGGATCAAGCGTACGTATATAAACATCACATAGCTAGTAAAAATCTTCATAATATAAGCAGTGAAAATAAATCAACAAATATAAGTTCCATTCAAACCCATCTAGTATAAAATAATACTAATCACCATAATAAATAGTAAATCACCCAATATAAGTAAAACACCATATCTCAAACACATATCTCAAACCACCACTCCACCACAACTACACACTAGCTAGCCATAGTGATCGTTTTAACCTCACGATCGGGAGTTGCAACAGTACTGTACCATCCGTAGGATATGCCTTCCTACGAACACCCATCACTCTGTCGAAGCAGATAATCTCTGCGCAGATAAACATCTAATATTACTCTGCCAAAGTAGATAAACATCACTCCGCCGAAGTGGATCACATCACTCTGCCGAAGCGGATAACCTCACTCTGTCTAAACAGATAAATACTATAGTATCGTCAAATCAATACCATCACTCTGCCGAAGCAGATAATCATCACTCTGTCGAAGCAGATAAATACTATAATATCATCAAATCAATAACATCATCGTCAAATCACAAATCAATAATATCATCTAATCAACATCGTCAAATCTCAAACATCACCCTCTATTTCCAAAATCGATTTTAATCCAAAATCATATTTTTTACTTTCTTTTAAAAACCACCTGATTTCAACGAAAATCATTTTTTCCGTCTTCTTTAAAAAAATCATGAAAATTCGCATGCCAAAAACTCACTCAAAACCTGCTTGATCCATATCATTTATAAAATCATACAGTCCAGGTAAAATCATTTTACACACACATTTATATATATATATATATATATATATATATATATATATATATATATATATATATATATATATATATATAGTTTGGAAAAATGACAGTACACTCACCTGAATATCTGATTTCGTAAATTTTAACCGACTAGCCTCAACTAGAACTCCGGTGCCTGCGAACCTAATGGTGACAGGGTCTAAATTAATATTTTATGTAAACATAACTTAATCATGAATTGTAGACCCTAAATTTCATAATTTCATATTCCTCGTGCTTTATTATGAAATTTACTATATCGAATTTATTCGTGTAAACGGTCTCACTATTTCTTATCGCCATTTCAACATTTTTCATGCGAACACATAATGTTAAATTCAATGATAATGATAACATGTATTTTATATTGAGACAATTAAATGTATATATTAAAGAAGTGCAAAATTTTACCTTCCTCGAATTTTCCACCGGCCGCGAGATTTGATTTTAGATTTTTTTTTGGTGGGGTGGTTTGTGTCATTTTTTCATTTTTCCGTTTTCTTTCTTTTTCTTCTTCCTTTTTCCTTTTTCTGTTTTGCATTTCTGTTTTCCATTTTGTTGGCTGGATTCTTGCTGACATGCACACGCTGATCAACAGCCGGAAATCTCTCTCCCACACAGTAGCGTTGAAGCAGGGACAACCCCATACACACACAGCCACCTCACAGCTGAACACAGACACAAATCAAACACATCCACTTCTCTCTCTCTCTACACTTTACTCCGACGACAACTCCGCACCACCATGCACACACAATCATACACTGATCACATACATACACACCACCATTCACGTACCCACAACTAAACACACACATACCCACACACAGCAGGCGCACACACACACGTATGCACTGCTCTCTCTCTCTCTCTAAACTACACTCCGGCCAATTTCGGCGACCACCCCACACCACCATGCACACTGATTACACACATAAACACACACAAACCCACACATTTTGATCAAACTCACACATACACAACAACACACATTGTAAATAGAGCACATACACACCGCCGAAACACACACACACCCCATTTCTCCTGAAGAATGGCTGACCTCCGAATGGCACAACACCCACGATCCTCACACACCACAGGCACACCGCCACACCCATAACGGACGGACGTCGACGACCCACTGCCGACAAAACAGACAGACCCACATACAAACTCCGACGACGATGATGACGATCAAACATACACCACCACCACCTCCGTTGACGAAACTCATTGACCGAACTCATCACATACACATATACCGCATCACACACACACACACGATGAACATGTGACAACCCTACGCCACCGGACGATCGACGGCCCACCGACTCCCCTATCGTCGGACGTTCTCTCTTTCTCCTTTCTCTTTCTCCGTTTTTGATTTCTCTTCCTTCTTTCTCCCCGGTGTGTGCATGTGTGTGTGTGTGTATATATATATATATATATATATATATATATATATATATATATATATATATATATATATGTATGTATGAAAGATCGGCCACGTGTCTTCTCCGAGCTCCGTTTGATTACACGTTGCATTTACATATATATTTTTATATGTGTGTGTGTGTGTGTGCGCGCGCGCGCGCAAACTGTTGGTCAAGGAGGTACGAAGAAAAAACATATTAATTAAATTACACTAATCCCCCTCTATTTTGTTAAATTTTGAATTAAACCCAAATTAATATTTAATATTTTAAAAATTATAAATTGACCCCTAAAATATTTAAATCAAATAATAAATTACGCCATCTACCCCGTTATTTTTTATTTTTTTTTTTGAAACTTTTTAAAATACGACTTTAAATAAAAATCAGGGTCTTACACGAGCAACCTTAGTTGCTTTGCAAATCTACGATGCATAGTAACAAAATTTCAAGCATAAGGCGCGTATAAATCCATGTCGTGTCGTCTGCGAAATCGTTAAATCTACGAATCGATCAATAATTTTTGAATCCATATATGGTCTCATTTTATTCAAATTTGAATCATACAATCTAGTTCTTTTTATATTGTTAACTCAATTCATCAAGGTGTTTTTATCGATTCAAGGGATCAATCAATTATTCACGATCATAGACCGGTCAAAATGATAAAGAACAAGCGAAATCATTGACAAATAGACTACACCGGATAATGTGAAAGTTGACAAGTAAGGGTAACGTGTCATGAAAACGTGAAGTGGTTGTTGACCAGATAACATGGAAGTTGACTTTGCAGACATGGCGGAGAAAATAAACCAAAGAGATGACGTGTCAGACACGTGGTGGTCATTAACCTACAGATGTGGCACTTGACTTAGGTGACATGGCAACGAAAGTAAATCAATGTAATGACATGGCGATGGAGTATGCTAACTTTTCGTTGATATGGCGATGAGGTATTGTTAGAGTGGCAAATGATGTAGCAACAATTTGTAGTTGACGTGGCACTGAGTGGCCTGCCACATGTTCAAGCACATGGGTAACGCGCAATGGAGCTGTTGAAGATATCAGCGGCACTTAGCGGCGCGTTAGGTGTTCGAGGGCGGCGATTTTGGTAGCATTCTACTCATTTGGTCAAGGCAAAGGTGATGATATGGTGTTTGTTGAATTCAGGTTGATAGTAAAGCCTATAAGTCAACCAATGTGATGGCAGCGGTGAGATTGTTGGTGGTGCGTGGCGACACATTCGATATCCGATGACGGTGATTTTGGTGTCGTTGAACTTATTTTTTACAAAACGACTCTGATGGTAATGGTGAATACAATGTTAGTTTGTTGAATAATAAAACTTAGGGTTGTGGACAATGGTGCGACGAAAGGCTTGGAAAGAAATAGGGTTGTGCAGATTTAGTAGGAACATGACCAAGAAGAATTGCCTCTTGATATCATGTTCGAATAATTGAGAGGCAAAATATTGGGAGAATATAAAACCGATTGTATTGATATATGAAGAAATATAAATCTTACAAAGATATACAAAGAGCTTATACATAGAGAGTGGCAAAAGTTTTTCTAATAGGATTATAGTTTGATTTTTTTAGTGAGTCTTGATCCATATACATATATTAATAATATTATATTATTGAAATTTGTAATTGTGTATCCACTAGATCTGCAATACTCCAACCAGACATTAGATCTGCAATACAAAAATTAATGTAGTTAATGTTCAATGTAAATATGAAAATCAACAAAATTCATTATAATTTTTTTTCTAATTGAATATCCAAATATTTATCACCATCGTACCACATTAGGATATTATGGCTCAAAACTATATAGTAATAAATAAGATAACTGGACACTTTAAAAAAATTAATATGAGATGAAAGTCTCACAATTATTTAGATTTTTTAACTGGCCAAACGCAACCCTAAGCGTTTTGTTTAAGTGTGACACAGTAACGTGCAATGATGACAATCATCCATAGGAAATTTATTTCCTTAACTTTGTATCACATGGACAGAGAAAAAAATATTAATGTTATCCACCTTTTCACATGAAGGGTCATGATGCATAGGAAGAAGAAAAAAGTTCCCTTGTATTTACTTCTTTTGTTGCTTTTCTTGTCGAAACTTTTTACTAGAGTTTTTCACATAATAAACATTTAAAAAAAAAAAATTATGACAGCACATCTTAAATTTAATTACAAGAGTCGAATATCTCAGTATTATAAACATCGAAACCTATTTAATTTTTTTGGTCCCAGTGTGCAAACACTGTTTGGTTTGGTAGGACCTAGTCCCGGTGTTCACAAGGCTAAGACTAAGTCCCATTTTTTCTTCGTCAACAAACAGAGTAGAGAGAGGTGAGAGAGAGAGAGAGAGAGAGAGAGAGAGAGAGAGAGAGAGAGAGAGCAGGGAGAGAGGAGAGAGAAATAGCACCAAAATTAAATTGGTTTTTGAAAACCCAAGTATTGTTTCACACTTTATACCCCTAAATTTTAACTATTATTTCATTTTAAACAATTTTTTTTTGTTTTTTACTTTTTACTCTTTTTTTTTTTAAATTTCGTATTAAAAAAAATGTTTGTTAATTTTAATTTATTTGATTGTTGTAATTTAAATTTAAAAGTGAGATTAAACGGTTGATCTAATAAGTTAAACGTTTAACTGGTTAAAGTAGTGAGATAAAAAATTCTGAAAATTAATCCAGTCGGTCAACCGCCTTGACTATCAGTCGACTGTTGAAAATAGTGGGTTTAAATTGCATGTCTTGATATAACTTGTCAACTGAATGGAGCATCTTGTCAATCAGATTGAATTTTTACTTGAATTCAATTGAAAATAAAAAAATAATATTACTTCAAAAATTATTTATTATTTCAAAAAATAAAAAAATATATATTTACTTCAAACGTTTGACTGATTAAATCTACTCCAAAAAAATATATATATATTTATTTTCATAGTAGATTTCTACTTCAAAAATATTTTTATTTATTTAATAATAAACAATTGAATTTTTTTCAAAAATAAAAAAAATTATACTAGATTTTTTAAAGTAAAAAAGATACGTATGATTTTTCAATTGAAGTAAAAATATTTTATATTTTTAATTTTTTGCAATTTTTTAATGACCATTCCAGCTCACTTGAGGAATATTCAACTCCACTTCCAACTCAACAATTCCACCTTAGCAAGAGGAACCCCCCCCCCCCCCCGGCCATCCGACTGGATCATAGTCTAGGTGTATACTAGTTTTATGCACTAACAGAACACTTTCCTTTTATTAATCGACTAATACCAATGTATGTTGGGTATTTATGCAGTTTTCTTGTTTGGAAAATTTAGAGTATAGGCCTTCAGAGATAAATAAATTGAAAAATAAACCCTCAACTAACATAATAGAAAATTTAGTCATCAAAGATTTTTAGAAAATAGTTCTCTTCCTCTTACCCATTTTTTTTTTCCCATTATTTACGTACAATGTCATTTTGTCAAAAATATCAAGAAGTGAATATTCATATTTTATTCTGCTATTTTAAATATTTTAATATATTTTAACTATGATTCAATTGTTGTAAATGTTCATTATTCTTTCTATGAACAAATTTATATTTTTATTATTTTGGCATGAACATTCACCAAAAAAAAAAAACAAGAACAACAAATAAAAAAAATTGAAAAAAAAAAACTAAGATAAACAAAACACAATTCCGGTATGAATATTTACCGAAAACCAAATCGAATCAAAAATTGAAAAAAGAAAACTAAAATCAACAAAAAAACAAATCGGTGTAAAAATGTCATCAAACCACATGAATATTCACCCAAAACACCCAAGAAACTACAAATCAAGACATTGAAAATCCCCTGAGATCAACAAAAATAAAACTGGATATGAACATTCACCAACCAACAAATTCACCCCGAAAACTAAATCAAAACGTATCTAAATCTTGTGCAAACATTAAAAAAAAAAAAACATAGAAATAACCCTAAGATCAATGAAAAGAACGCTCACATGAATAAACAAAAACTCCACAAAATATCAACAAAATTAAAACATATCTAACCCCTGTGCATCCATTCACAGACAAACAAATCAATATCAACAAAAAACAAATTATTGCAAACATTCACCAAATAGCGAACACCACAAATATCAACAAAATTAAAATAGATCTAATTCGGTGCGACCATTCACTATTAAAAAAATAAAAATAAAAATCAACATCAACGAAAAACGAATCATTGCGAACATTCACGAAATCGCGAAAAACAACCATAAGGTTTGAAAAATAATCCTAAGATTTGAACGCCACCACAACCGTCACCATTGGTGACCGGACAGTTCATGGCCACCACATTAGTGGGTTCTTGGCCATCGATCTAAACACCGCCAGATTTGAAAATTGTGACAAAAAGAGAGAGAGAGAGAGAGATGGGCTCCAACTGCCAATGGCTATCGTCCATGGTTACCTCTACCACCATCAATCCAAGTCGTTTCGTCGTCTGGCCACTATTAAAACGCAATCGCCATTGTCTGGCTAGCAGATCTCCAGATTCGTCGTCTGGTCAACGTTAAACCACATCCGTCGGAGCTGACTTGCAGACAACGCGAGGGAGAGAGTTGCAGGGATGGATTGGATGGCGGCCCAATGTTCAAAACCACAGCGGTGGAGCCGACGATCGCAGACGACACGAGGCGAAAAGTTGCAGGTCGGTGGTCTTGCAATTGAAAAGGAGAGATGAAAAACGGCAAAAATGAGGGGTGATAAAGAATTTAGAGATGTCCTGACAGCAGTTCGGCGCATTGCCAGAAAGAGGGACGGATGTGGATGAAAAATTGAGATATTAGGGTTTGGAGAAATATTAGGGTTAAGGTTATTTAATTTTATATAGGGGTATAAATGTGCTTTTAGTTTTTAACTGTTGGGAATCATATTGTAAAAATATTTTGGGAAAGGTTCAATTTTTTATTTTTTATTTTTATTTTTTTATGGCTCATTGAAGAGAAAGAATATAAAATATAGGGATAATTTCTTTTATACCTCCTCAACTATTGACCATGACCACGAGGATCTCTTCAATTTTTTAAATTACATGGGACACCCTTGAACTATTTGGTTAAAGAACACTGAGACCTCCTGTTTATTTTTTATTTCGAAAATACCCTTTGAAAGTCAAAATTCTAGTTGTTGACAAAGTTGACCAAATAAAATGACAATATTACCGTTGGATTAAATATAATAGTTTAAAATAAAACTTTCAGGGTATATAGTGTAATTAGCACCTAAAGCATTTGATCTTCATGTTTCATCCTTGTTTACAGGCTCTAGCCCCAAATCTCCACTACCACCAAATCCACCACCAAATGCCGCCACACCGACAATGAACACCACCATCACATTCGCTGCTTCTCTCTCTTTTCTTATCAGTTTTTCCATTCAATCTTTTGTAATCCAATCTGGATTTCATAGTTGCAGGTGCCGAAGAAGGATAAGGCTTCCCCGCCGTCTTCCAAGCTGGCCAAATCTGGCGGTGGCAAGCAAAAGAAGAAGGTATCTTTCTCTCTCTAATTTGCGTGATTTGATATATGCTTATAGGTATGTAATGTGGTTTGTTCTAATTGCAGAAGTGGAGCAAGGGAAAGCAAAAGAAGAAGGTCAATCTCTCTCTCTAGAAATCGAAAACTGGATTTCTATCTCGAGAAACAACAATTAAACCACGAATCAAATGGGTCAAATGAATTAACACCCAAAAAATCGATGTCAGACCCAATCGAACAGAAGCAACACAAAAAAACTTATCGAAATCGATGACGTTTCATCTGTAGATGAACTGTTTTTTCTCCTCATTCGGCAAAATTTTAAAGAGAAAGAAACAAACCCTATTCGAAGAACAATTCGAGAGAGAAAAACTCTAGAAAATAGAAAGACAATCTAATTAGGTTCAAGAGGTTCGTGAGATGGAGCGATGTTGACTGAAGCTACCAATTGCAATTGTTGGAGTGATCTTCTTCAATGGTTTGAAAAAGCTCATGCTCACAAGACAGTCCCTTTGTATGCAAGAGATTCAAATTTGATACCCTGTTTCTTAAACCCCTGCTTCTTCTATCGTGGAGCTTGAACCCCTGTATAAGGGTTTAGAATTGGATTTGGGCTGATCCACTCTGTTGTTGCTGCTGCTGCTTCCATTGTTGTTTAGGGACTTTGCAAGAGATGAGTTTTCCCTCTCTAGAGCTATTAAACAGATTTTGATAATGGGGATGGGTGGTTAGAGAGAGAGACGATGAGAAAGGGTCAGATGAACAAAGAGAGAGAAGAAAAAAAAGAAAAAGAGAAAAAAAAAAAAAATTAGAAAATGAAAAAAAAAAATTGAAAAAAGAAAGAAAAGGAGAAAGGGTAATTTGGTCATTTAGATTTTATTATTTTATTATTTATTGTGTCAGGATTAGTAAGAGTAAAATGGATAATTCATTAAAAATAGTTCCGGCAAGAGGTTGCCATGGTAATTTTGAAAGTTAAGGGGTGCATATGAAATTTCAGTATAATTGAAGGGTAAACGCATTCACTTTTGCTATTCTTGTATGAAACAAAAAAGATTGGAAAAATACAAGAGAGGAGTCAAGTCTCTTGTTGTACTAATCGAAGTGAAATGGTCTAGAACGTGATGAAGAGGAATGAGTTGGCGTTTCTTTGATATTTTTCTTTAAAGATTTTTATTTTTATTGTTAAAACAATAAAAATAGAAAACAAATGCCAAAAAAAAAAAATGTTCCAAGAAAACACAGACAATACTCAAATTTTATTCATAGTTGCATATGTACATAATATAGCCATAGCAGATATATATATATATATATATATATATATATATATATATATTGTTTTTAAATAATATGACTACATTAATATGCAAAAACATGTAGTAATAAATAATTTATTCAATACAGTGAGGGAGTAAATGATATTGGTTTGATAATAATAATAATAATGCTCAGGTTGAATTCTGAGGATTCCTGGGCCCAACCATCTTCACGCCTCCGTCTTGGGACCCACCGCCCCGTCTCATATCACCGCTGACCGCAACCGCCGGCATCTGATACTGAGGTGGCGGTGGCGCCGCCCCTCCCGGCGGTGCTGCATAATACACCTGTCTCCCCATCCCGTTGTCATACCCCATCGCATATCCTGCATCCATCATACCCACTCCGCCACCCGTCGCCGTCCTCACCATACCCATCCCGTCAGGAAACGCCGCCATCTTTGGCGGTCCTTGTGCCTGCTGCACGTTCGTCGGCGCAGATGGAACGCCTGGCGGTGCAGCCGACCCAACGTTGTAAACCTGCTGCTCCCGGTAAACCTCCGGTTGCATCCTTTGCACAGCGTAGTATCCCTGACCGTTTGGCCCGGGAACCGGTCTACCCATCTGCGCGGGGTACATGCCCCCTTGGGACGGAATCATGTAAACTGGTTGTTGTTCTTGTTGCGGGTAAACTCCGCCAGAGTTTTGCTTTTCCGGCCAATAATTCGCTTGTACCTGCATCCCTCCCTGTGCATTTGCAGGCATGTTTGACGGAGGCATTTTTTCCGGCACTCTCTGCGCATAGTATTCTCCACCATAACCTGTAGGTATGTTATCATCACTTCTCCTCCTCTGTTCTTCGAGGCGCAATCGCTGAAGATCCTGAATGTGTTTCTGGATCGGATCCGTCTCGATCGCCCGATCATCAAAACCGGGGATCCGTTCATGAACACCAGAGTCCACCATCTGATCTCGACCCTTCGCCGTCACAGCCTGCTGTGGTGGTGTCATTCCTTTCTCAATTCCGAACAGGAAATCCACATTGCTGGGCGGCAGCACCGTTGACGGCGGCGGAGAAGCATGAATTGGACCTGAATTCAGAGCCTCAACAAATCGCTCCTTCTCCGACTTCCCATCGGTCGAACCGAAACTCCGATTGCGCGGCGAAGCATCCGTGACCCCATGTGCCGGAAACAGAAATAGCCTGAGTCTCGCAGGTTTAGCTGCGGCACGACATACACGATCGTACTCGTTCATCATGTGATCCAGATCGTCTTCCGTTGTGACGGAGATCAGGGCGTCGAGGTCTTCCCCTGGCAATTGATACTTGAAGGCGACGCCATCGGAGTCGCAAATAGCGGAGAGCTTCCCGATCAGAGTCTGGAACTTGATGTTCCGATCGACGGAGAGGATTTTAGTTTCGCCGCCGATGTAGGAGAGCTGATTGTCGTGGGGCCTGGGGTGGATTTTGCCGCCGTAGCTGCACATGAACTTGACCTTGTAGTTCGTTGGTGGCTGTTGATCTTCCCATGGAGGAGGGTTTTCGAATTCGATTTCGCGTGAGCGAGGAGAGGAGCCGCCGGATTCCGGGTAGGAGTTGTAGGAGTAGTTCTCCATCGGCGCAATTTAGAGAAAGGGAGAGGGGTAGGAGTGAGTCCGTCGTAAGATGATTGATTGTTTGGGCCGTGAAAGCAAGGACCAACTTGTAGGGGAGGGGGAGAGAGAGAGTACGAGACGAGTGGTTTGGTATTATCACATGTGGGTGGATAGGATTTCCGTAAACTTGGGGCATTCTTGTTTGAAACCCATTTATTTTCAACCTCTCCTTTTAGATATAATTTCTCTTGCTCTGTCTCCAAATATCCAAAATTGGATGGGTCAATGTAACAATTTCAACTTTTATAAATATGGAGTGTTTAAATATAGTTTTCTATGATTGAAATTGCATGGTTATAGCATCCTTAAATCGATTCATAAATAGAAAACTACTTTTATTTTCTTGAAAAATATGATAAATCACAAAACTATTTCAAAATTTCTTATAATTAAAAAAATAAGATTGTTTTGGCAAATATAAAAACTTAGAAGAGTGTTTTCAAAACTATTTGGATGCACTCCAATATCATGTTTGGTACCTAGAAATAGAATCGAATTCCGCAAAAATGAAACTCACTTGTTTAGAATTTGATTTTATTCCATCAATTTCATCACTAGAATCACTAGAATTTGATATATATATATATATATATAGCTTGATTCTAGTTCATCACTAGAATCACTAGAATTTGATATATATATATAGCTTGATTCTAGTTCATCACTAGAATCAAGTTATTACAAAATCTAAATTAGGAAGTTATTACAGAATTTAGAAAAGTATAATTTCAGTCTTATTTAACACTCCCTTTTAGTTTTTTGTCCAATGGTTGACCGGCGGAATCAATCAATCAACTGATGAGATCAACAGCTTATGAAAAAATGTTACAAGCTAAAATGGTCGGCCATCATAGAGGTGGTCCACTGACCGAGGATGTAAACAGTCATAAAATGGACCGTTGCAAGGAGTTGGTTGACCAATAGGGGGTCGGTCGATCGACGTGTCAAGAATCAGCTTGGTTGACTGATTCGTTTTTCGAGATCTTCAGCCCAAATCATATGGTTTTGAAGGTTAAAAAAATCGATTTTAAGGGAATTTGAGTATATTTCATATATTTTGAAGATCCTATTAATTGTTCTTATCTTAATTAATTCTATGAATTTAATTGGTAAAACTACTTTCTATATTTAAGAATTTTGAATTAAAGAAGTTTTGGGGATTAAATCGAGCTTTTCAAGGAATATTTATAAACGAAATGCATATGATTTGAAAGAGTTTTTTATATGGGGTCTTAATGTTTCATAAATGGCCTTATACTTTTAAAAAAAAATAGCCGTTGTAGACATAGTTTGAAATCTATATAATAAGATTTGCGTTTTTCAATTAATAACAATCAAGAGCAAGAGTTTTAATCAGCTATATTCGTAAAGAGAGAATTATTTTGCTGAGAGTATTTTCAAGAGAAAAAGTTTGCTTTGAAGAAATCGTTGTTCTTACTATTTCTAGGTTTGAGCCTTTCTTACGATCTTTTAAAATACATTCTGGTGAGATTATTCATGATTATTTGCTCAATATTATATGTGCTTCAATCGAGTTATATTCTTCAATTGAGCTAGTATTATTTTATGTGAAAAATTGTTTTGAATTTAGAATATCGTAAAAATCATGTGAAACGATTTTTGCTTGTGAAATTTGATTTATTTTATCTGTGTGCTTAAATTGAGTATAATAAAATTTGTATTCTCACATAGTTATATTACATAGTTTATCAGGATATTAATCGAGCAAACATTGTATCAAGATGGTAGAAGTTCTTGTGGGAAGAAATTTATTTTTTGTATTTGTGAATGTGAGTGGATTAGACACATTTGAGTCAGTGTCTAATCAAGATAGATAGGTTTGATATTTAGCATATAAAAAGGATTAGATTTGATTCTATTTGTAATAGAATGAAGTTAGTCTTTCGACTGTTAGAAAGATAACGTTCTTCCTTAACCTATGAAAAACGAAAATTGTAATGATTTGATTCTGAGCTTGTAAAAAGAATTAAATTAGTCTTTAACCTGTGAAAAAAAAAATTGTAACAGTTTAGTTCTTAGTTGAGAAAGGAAACAAGGATTAGTGAATTACGAAAGCCTTATGAAGCCTAGGGGATTGAACGTAGGTAAGAGTAGCTTTCCCAACTAGGATAAATCGTTGTGTGCCTTTTCTTTATTTTTGATTGTTTGGTTGTGCACTTAGTTAAATATGTTTCCGTTATAATACAAAATAATAATCAGTTAGGGAAATTGATAATTTGTGTGTTTGATAAATAATTGTTTAAATTTTTACCACTACCCAATTCACTTTCTTCCCATTTGGGTTGATCTATGGGACAACACGATCGTCAATTTTCCATCTCGCACCGAATTGTTGATTGATACTTTAAGTGTTTCCCATTTCTCAGGTAATGTGCCAAGAAGTAGCAATGCATGCACTTAAATCTTCTAAAACAAGTTTCATACTAATCAACTGATTAATAAGAACTTGAAAATTATTCATGTGATCAATTGTGTTTTGCTCATCCTTATAGGTCAAGTGAACAATTCTTAATTAAATTATCCTTATTCATTCCAGTTCTTTGCTCATACAAGGACTCTAATTTTTTCCACAACTCATTAGCTTTGATTTCATTAATAACATGTTCCACACAATTTGATTAATGTATTGACAAATGTAATCAATTGTTTTTCTATGCATTCTCTCTCATTGTTCATCATATTTGCCACTTGGTTTGTCCATATCACCTTTTATAGAAAAATACAAATCCTTACAATAAAGAATGTCCATCATTCTAGATTTCCAAATCGTATAATGAACCGATGTCAATTTTACCATGACCCCATTACTATCTTCTATTTTAAATCACACCAATATTTTTTCTCCATTAACATGAAGCTTTGATACCAGTATAGGATGGTCTTCAGCCTCTGTTAATCCTAAAAAAGCTAGCTAATGAGGTTAGATTTTCTCTCACACTTAGAACTTGACCACCAGTCCTACCCACATCTGATATGGAATAAAACCCCACATGAGCCACTACTTGGCTACTCAGTTTGGTCACTTCATAGTTGGCACTTAGTTTCATTATGATAAGGGGTATTTTCTCCGGTCATAATTCCCGTATTGGAGACTTAAATTATGCTTTAAATGAGAAAAAAATCATAGTTTTTTACTCTGAGTAAATTAAACTGATCAAACACTAGAGAGTAGACATGGTACCATGCCAGTGGAATTCTTTGGCTTGGACACCTCATTTCATCCAAATTATTCACTTCAGCATTGCCAAGATCTCAAACTCTATGTGTCAACATTCACCGCTTATCCCCCATAGTTGGCCATCCAACTTTGACTGACCAATTTGCTTGGGGACACCTAGGGTTGATGACCACCGACTAGAATCTTTTGAGTACATTCATCGATCTACTCCGGTCTGTTCAACAGAACTCATTTTTCGATGAGATTTTTGCAATCTGAAGCAAAATTTAATGCTTACTCCTTAATCAAGATAATGGGATGGATAAAATGGAGTTGAACATAAAATCAAAATTTGACAAGTACAGGAAAAATGGGTACACGATCAATGTTATTTTGTATGTGATTGTTTTGTTGGATCCAATGAAGAAGCTTTCATATCTCCAAATATGTTTTTCTAACTTGAATATATGAAGATTGCTACAAATCAATTTTATGATTGTTATTCTTCTATGGAGTCAATAAGTATGCATGTTAAAACTAGGAATGAGAGTGGGCCGAGTGGAAGTAGGAGTGTAGATGTGACATCTACGTCAATTATAGACGTAGATTTTGTGGAGGGGTATCCACGCAAATTAATTGTTTCCCAATTTGGGAGTATTAAGGAGGACATAATAGATGTGGGGGGTAGGTTTGAGCTAGAAAAGTATTTAAATGGATTACTTGAAAGGAATAAGGATCAGAATTTTGATATTTGAGATTGGTGGAAGGTTAATAGTAGTACATATTAAGTGTTGTATTTTGTTGCTTGTGATGTATTGGTTGTTCTTGTGTCGATTGTGGTGTTAGAGTCGGCATTTAGTAAAAGGGGGGACGCATACTTGATCTATTTCATAGCTCATTGTCCCCGCAAATAGCGAAACACCTTGTTTATGCACAAAATTGATTGTTATCTTCATTGCCAATATCTCTTCGCAACATAATAGATGAGGTTGAAAAATTTGAAAAAGATATCGAATCATATTTGTATTCTTTGACTTTTTTTTATTTTATATAATTCAATTTTTTTCTTTCAATTGTTAATAATCTTGAAATGAGATTTACTAATTGTTTGATTTATAATTCATGACAAGTTCTATATCAATCAACTTCAATTTCAACAAGTGAACAATCAAACACTCTTGCGATTTTTTGATGACATGGTAAATTTTTAGATTACTAGAAGCCAATCATTTCAATTTGTCTTTCATTATTTCGATGTGTCTTTGTATTTATTTATTTTTTCTTTTTTCTTTTAGTGCCTATGTTTAGTTCTTTAGTCAATTATTATTTGGATTGTAATAAGTCAATTATTATTTGAATTGTAATAGTAAGTTTGCAGATTTAGACTTTTGTGTTTACTAAGTTTGTAAGTTTAAACATTATTATTTACGTTCGGGGTTTTCTTTTTCCCTATTTCTGTAATGGTTTACAAACTACATTATAGTTTTTTTTTTTTTGTTAATTTTGTAGCAATTTTTTTGCACTTTCTAGCAATGTCACAGTTTTTCTTTTTAACAATTTTTATTATATTTCAAGGCCTAATCCGAAAATACTTAGGGAGTCTACGGTTCTAATTAGTCCAACCCTATATACTTGGGTAGCCCACAATTCAAGCTAGCCAACTGACACACCATTGGGCAAGCCCACCCTCACAGTATTGGGTTGCCTATTGTTCACACTAGCCCAACCCGAATACCAATCTTGCGGATGAAAAAATTACGAGTTCCAAAAATGACCATCAAGACGTACAATGTTGTAATGGTAAAGCTTACTTCTGATACTCTGCTTGATTTAGCTGATGAAATTGCAAGCAGATGAAATTGTTTGGTGCCAAGCCTGGAGCCTGCTATTGGACTCT